>PNEQ01074082.1:5647-22512 GCA_003012365.1 Medauroidea extradentata
TAATATGAACTCCCGAAAAATAGGACATGTTCTATTACGTTTTTGGGTAACGTTTCGGGTACAAAATCTGCCATGCCCAGAACCAAACCCCTTGTGGAGGTGCTGGAACTGCACTCAGACGGAAGCAGAAATGCTACCAGAAAATGGGCATAGAAACTGCTATGAAATTGGGCATCGTGTGAGGCCGGCTTTACTGACATGATGGCATAGGGTCAATGTTGGTTGTGGTATTGGTTAAACCTGGAGAATTCATAATTGACACAGCCGGTAGTTAAGGGAATCAGTGATCATTAGAGGTACGTAAATTTCGCAGATACATTCCAGGTCAGGTTGAACGCCAATTATGTATACTTCATTGTCATATCTGTGACTTGCTAGCGGCTATTACGAAACGCATTTGACTACTGCAAGCCAGTTGTAAATAAGGGAATAATGTGAAGTGCTATCGCTTGCTACCTGCTTGTACGGTTATAAGCCAATATATAATCAATTGTGGCCAGTGGTTGTATAGGACTCATAAGTCTAGCCTGCTGCCAGATGAATATCCGTGAAATTGACATACCTCTAGTGATCATGGAATACCAGTGGTAGATTTAAGACTTGAGTGGATGAAGGTTGAGCAAACCAAAGATAGAGCTATGTGGCTGGTTCAACATGAAAGGGGCTGAATGCTTCATAAGGTATAGGTATATGGAGTGGTCATAGTGAGGACTGTCTGGAGGTCCTTAGAATAGGTTTAGAAAAAATTGTAGAGATGCTGGAAAAGTTTGTACCGAGGAAAGGGGTAAGGGCTGTGAGAGCCATTCACCTTGCTATGGTAGGGAAGTTATGAGATTAAAGAGAAACAGTAGGTAGTTGCATGCAAAGTGGAGGGGCGAGGCTAGTGCAGGTTGTTAGAAAGTATGAAACAGATTGCAAAGGACCAAGATGAAGGAAGCAAAATGTAATATATTGGGAAAGTAATATAGGAAGGAAGGCAAGGTATGGCAGAATCTGTTTGGGTAATTGAAACGGAAGAAAGGAAACAAAAGGGTTTTCTTTATTTATAGTTCCGTAAACATGACCTAACTGCCATGACTGACAAAGGAAAAGCGAGATGCTTCAGGCTCAGTACCTGTCAGTGTACGAGGTACAGGATGAATGGTAAGGTAATTGGGTTTTGCGTCTCGTCAAGAGCTATGTCATCAGAGATGGTAGGATGAATGGAATATGTATATGGCAGCTAGTAATGAAGAATGGTCAAGTAGCAAGCTTAGGATAAATATTTGAGAGATAAGGAAATGGAGCCCTTAAGTTTGGTGGGAGAGAATTACTAAAGTACCTAGTAGTTGTATAATAGATCATTAAAGGATGGCAGGTTACGTCAGGGGTGGAATGAGACTGTAGTGGTACCATTGTACAAACAGGGTGAGGATAGAGCAAGGCCTGGTAGCTGCAGACAGTGAGTCTCACATCTAGCACAGTGAAAGTAATAGAGAGACTAGTAGTACAGTATGTAGTGTGAAATGAATAGTAAAAACTGGTGACGTGAGTGTAGGCATGATTTAGAAAAGGATACTCTTGTGAGACACAACTGGCTGGGTTTTTGGAGGACTTCTTGCAGATGAGGGGGGGGGGGGGGGTGGCAGGTAGACACCTGCATTACAGACTTTGAGAAGGCTTTCAACGAGGTGCCAGATGGAATTTTGTTGGGCAAAGGAGATGTGCTTTTGAAGGACAATTGGGTAGTATAATGGATTGATGATTTCCTTAGAGAACAAAGTCAGAAAGCAAAAGTAGGTGGTCATATCCAGGAGTACCTCGGTGATATGGCCGGATGTGGGGGTAGGCAATAAAATAAGACTGCAGATGACTGTGTCTTATATTCAGACATCAGTGGAAGTAACATATTGCAGGAGAACATTGATGGGGCACTGAGCTGGACAGAGACAAATAAAACGAAGATAAGTGCAAGAAAGACCAGACCATGTTACTAGGAAGAAGGTAGAGAAGAATAGGGGAATGTACAGTTGGGCAGGACTGGAGAGGAGACAGAATATAAGTACTTGGGGGTTGTTTTACAGGGAGATCTCGAGTGGGAAAAACAGGTGGTGAGAGTAGTGTAAATGGAAAGAAGATATATTGGGGTAGGGAGAGGGTGGTTGTGGGATGTTGATATGCTATCTAGGTATGGACAAGCACATACTATGAGGAAATAATGAAAGGTTCAGAGGGTGTATATGTGAACAGAGTGGGGAAGGCATTCTATGTTGGTGAGGTTGGTGAGACAATGAAATTTGCTGAAGGAAGATTTGGGTTTTTGGAGGGTTTAGGAACAGGCTTGAAAAGGAATGAGAGGATGATTGCCATCAGGCGATACCCCAGCTACAAGTAACTTATTACTATCATCAAGATGGCGGACTAATTTTGTAACTTCTGGTGGTAGAGTGTTGTAAATAATTAATTTGTAGGATCATTTTAAAACTTGTGAGATTGAATATTATGTAAACCTGTTAGGCCTACATATGGAATTAACCAAAATAAAAAATATTGTGCACTTTAAGGTATGCAGATTAAGAATATTCATATTCACTTTTTTTAACCATAACATTCTAGCGATATGTACTATAGAACCAGGCTACAACTCTTGACACATTTCTTGTATTGTCAGAGTAGTCAGTCTGAAGATCAGCTGATCAGGCTTGTGAGATTGTTTTCATGTCTAAATGCTTAGTTACCGAAATATTGTTTAAGTTCAGATTATTTTCACCAGAAGTTCTCTGTCACTAAGGTAAAGTGCTTACTGGACGTTGTGTAGGATACATACAAGTAACTGTCATTTTGATGTGAAAACTATGGAGACATAAATGATCGCAGTTCGTGCATTTTTAAAACATTGTAACTTGTGTACTATCTTTCGTTTACTGCACCATGATTCTCTAGGTAAAAGTAAATTTTCAGTGCATTGACGTACTAACAGATTAAAAATAACAGTAATTGAGGACATTGCATAGCCTCTTATGTTTTGTCATATTGTACTGTAATAATATTTATCAAAATTAAAAAAAAAAATTATCAAAATAAAAAAAAATAAACAGAAAATTTATATCACAAGTCAACATAGCCAGGTACTTCTCCATTTTTACACCGTGTTTTTCATAAAAAAATTCTTGTGGACTCATTATGAAATGTTGGTTTGCATCAACTACAGAATTCATTTCTTTAGCAGAGTACCTAATTCAGTAGGCCCTACCATTTTGGGAGCTGGTGAGGGAACATGAGATATAATCTTCTGAAGACTGCAGAAAAAAATAAAAGTGAAGTGAAGAGATTTTGGTCAGCGGGAGATCCAGGAGAAAACTGTCAACCCGGCATTGTCCGGCACAATTTCCACATGAGAAAATTCGGGGACTGACCCTTTTGGGAATTGAACCCGAATTGCCTTGGTGGGAGGCGACTACTGTAGCCTCTGTGCCAACTGCGGAACCAATTTAAAAGTGAAACTTAACAGTGGAAACAATCTCTTTGAAGACAGATTTTTCATTAATTTCCATTTTTTGATTGTGTCAAAGACAACTAGGGCCAGAAAATTACACAAATTTTTATTGTAGCAACTTAGATGTTTTGTACTTACAATGGGTTTTTAGCTGTGGATGGGTTGTTTATTATTGCCTCAACAACTCTATACTGGTACATAATGCAGATTTTAGAATTCTTGGATAGTAAGTTTGTAGAAGAGGAAAATAAAAATCACTCAAGGCATCCCACGAATGAAAAAAAATTCCTCATATTTACAACTCCCAAATGAGTGCCACACTTCCCATGCTGACGAAGATTAAAAGTTTTGTTGGAGCATCATGTTAGTTACATGGTGCAAGAATGTAAACAGAATTTATGAGCAAAGAGAAACAACCACTTACGGTAATTGTATTTGATGGAATTGCGAACGACATCAGTTTGCGGGTGTGTGGCGTGATAAAATGGTTTGGTGATAACTGTGTTTATATGCAGAGGTGTGTTGAGGGAACAAGTTGCAAGATGGCCAATAAGATAGGCTATGGTACAATTGTGGACTGAAGAGAACAAAATGAAAATAAATGTGAGAAAGACAAAGATTGTTAGGTTTACGAGGGAGAATGTTAGTAGTACAGATGTATATAGATGGGAAGGGCTGGAGGTAGAGGAAGCTTCAGAATATAAGTACCTAGGCATAATGACGCAGACTGACTTAGGGTGGAGAAGGCAGGTAGAGAGAGAGTGGTGTCTAAAAGGCTCTAGGTATGCTGGGAAAAGTATTGGAGTTACTAGTGTAGTGAAGGAAAAGGCAGTGGCAACGACAATGTTAGATTATGCAGCAGCAGAGTGGGACCAGTACATGGAATTGGAGGTGCAGGAGCAGTAGATCTTAGGCTACTAAGATAAGTAACGAGGTTTGTTGATGGATATATTAAGAAGGCAAGGGCAGGCTGATAAGGTTGAAGGGAACTTTCTGACATAGGTAGTTACTATTTATTCACAAGACATGTCACAATGAAACTGTGTAGAGCCTATTTTCAAGCAGTCATTTGTAATCGAGAAGTTGTAACTTACAGCATCTGATTGTACATTCACTAACTTAATTTGCCTGGGTCAAATTTGGGACCTCTTAAGATCATCTTCCTACAACAAGCCATACTCACTCCAGAACTTGTATTTGAGCTTTGTTATTGCACATGTAAATAGCACCATTGTTTGCTGACATGTTCCAGTCATATGCGTAGATTGAACTGGGCCTTTGAGAGATGCAAAACAAAGTGGCTGACATCTGGTGGTGAATTTCTGAACCTTCAGAATGATGATGCAGACTGTTCAAACACTATTCTATACGTTCATAGCGAAGCAATTTTATGTTAAGAAATAAATATTCGGTGGCAAGCATTGCTCTCCGTAGTGAAAATAAGTGTTTTTATTAAAAATATTTTTCTATACTTCCATAATCAGCATTGCTAAGAGGAAATTGTTTTTACACTTCACTACTTTTGCCAAATTGTTATATTGTTGTATTATATCTTAATTTATTTCGTGTAAACTCTATGTATCTTATTTTACAATTTCCATATTTTTTGTAGTTAAATACTAGGTAGCTGGTTACAAAAGATTAGTAGGTGTACTGCAAGGTTAAGCCTAACCTGGTCGGTACACAGCACGGCCGTAGAAGAACCGGTCTGGACACTCGCCTGGAAATTTGACCCCTTGTTGTTTGGCTGCAGTTCACCAAGTTACCTATAATATTGTGTTTTATTGGTGCTGCTGTTAGGACAGTCTGACTCAAAACTCCGTCCACTTCCTTCCCACTAAGATAAACAATTTATCAAAACTTATTTTTTATCAATTTATGAAATACTTCCTTTGCTCACAAATTAAAAAAAATGCTCCAGCAATCTTTATTTACTTTATAAATTTAACAATGGAAAATAGTGGTCGGATTTTGAGTCCGACCGCCCGGATTACAGTGCCAAAAAGTACGACGTTCTCGGTAACTTGACGAACTACAGCCAAACAACAAGGGGGTCAAGCAAAATACATTGGTAGATAGGCGAGTGTCCAGACCTGTACTTCTACGACCGTGGTTCACAGTTATAAAATTTTTGTAAATTATAAAAAGGGCTATTATTAGTCACTGTAGTTTTAAGCGTTTAAAAATGTTCATGTAGCTTGCGAATGTTAGGCTACATTAAATAATTTTTCATGTACAGTACCTGTTTCTCTTTTTACTTTCAATACTTTGTCAATAAAGAACCTTATTAAAAAACTTTTGAATCGTGAGTTGCAGAAATACTATTGCATTAATTTTAGTAAAAACTTTAACTTTATACAATCTCTTTGTATTAGAAATTATTACTTGGAATAACGGTCTGTCTCTTGCACATGGATTTGTCACAATTTACGAACAAGAATCAAACAAGGTGTCGTTAGTACACAAAATCCATTATTAATATGAAAACAGGCGAACAAAGAGAAAAACTAAATAAAATAAACTGTCATCCATAAATATTTTCGTAGTTCATGGCATAATATTTTGTTCTTGCGATTTATCATAGGCCTAGGCCTATAGTAAACATTTTCACAAAACAATAAATTAAAAAGTAGGTATAATTTTTTCCAAATGTACCGCCCACTGGAAAATAACACTTTTTCCTATAAAAGTACAAAAAACTAAAGAAGAAATTAACTTAAATTAGTTTACAGGCAAAGGACAGATTTTTTTCCCTTGGTCTGATACGTTCACCATTAGAAGTTCTTAGAGCAACAGCACCATCTTCACCAGGATAAGTTTTGATAATCCTGGCAAGTATACATTTTAAAGGTGGGTAATTCTAGCCCGTCACCAACACTAGAGTATCTTTCACCACATTATGAACTGCAGTGTTCCATTTGGTTTGCTGATGAAGTGTGTAGAGGTACTTTGTACTCCAGCGTCTCCCACTGTCAACTTTAAACATTGACTGCGGTAACTTCGAATAAGAGGACTAACTCCTGTTATCCTAAACTGTAGTTGAATAAGAGATTGGGTAGCTAGGTAACCAGCTGAATATACATTGCATGATGTTGGCTGACAATGAACAGTGAAAGATGACACAATCCCGAAAGCGATACTGTAGGTATATTTTGCTTTCTCAGGCAAATAATTTTTCAGTCGTCTGCCCATATTCATGACTCCCAGGGAGTCTAGGAATGGATACAAGCTCTGTAGGCAACTAGACCACTAACCATGCTTCAGAAGCTTAATGTCCTCTGCAAAGTACTGATGTTCAACAACCTTATCAAATACATTATTGCTGAATGCCATTGTTCATGACTCAACAAAATTTTACCATAATGTAGTTTTGTGATTGTACTCTACAGTCTCAACAACCAAGCAGTTACGTGCTTCAGCTTTAAAAACAATGGAAACTTCTCCACATTTTCAATAATTCATGACAGTTCTCTTGAACTGCTAGGGTCTGGCTATGAACTATAGCTTGGCTTCTGGTAAGACTTTCATGTCTACTGCCTCAGACTTGTTTGTGGGCTAATCCTTTACGGAGTTCACCAATCGTTCAGGCCCATGAAAACAGAGGTCTTTCAACCAACACCTTGAGATGCGTAATCTGCTGGGCTGCATATTGAAGGAATGTGGCACGAATACACTGGGTGGTGTAATACACAATTTGTCACTTGTGGTGAGCCATGAATGAAAGCACTGTTGAAGAATCTGACCATATGAACAAGGTGAAGTTGAGTGCTTTGCTATAAAATATATTGTTCACAGACTGCCATAGTCTTGTCAGAAGTAAACAACCGTTGATTTTGAAACTACCAGATGGTGAAGCAGATATCAGAGTTTTCAACATAGACAACGGTAGCGTACACTGTTTCAGAGGCATCTCAAAACCATTGGAAGTAGGTATTGTCCACATGAGATAGTTCATTAGGAATTGGGTGATCTCACTCCAGTCCTAGTATTCACAGAATCTGAAGCAGGATTTTTACGCACACAATAAATGGTGAAACCCATCTGTATTGGTCAAACAATCTTGGCAATAGTGGGCAAGATACCTTGTTTCCTAATTGGTAACTGTGGTAATGTGATATGGAAATTCATCTGTGGCAGTACACGATTGAAAACAAAGATCTTAAATTGTTGGATTAATATCATGATCAAAGTTTCTGATAACTTCACGTTCTACAGGAAAACCACCCAAAACAACGGAACTGTTGGAAGCCCACTTCTGAAGCTCAAATCTTCTTCGAGCTAGCAAAGACGCTAAGTCAACCTTAATTGTAATGCCTCTTCTGCCGAGTTTGCCCCAGCTACAATATCATCCACAAACACATCTCTTAACACCACCAACGATGCATGTGGAAAATGTGAAGCTTTATCCAATGCCAACTGTTTCAATGGTCTTAATGCCTGAGTTGGGGAAGATATCAAGCTGTATGTGTCTGTGTTTAGCTTGTAGAGATGTACACTTTTTTCTGGGGCCGATCAGCATTCGCAGATAGATTTACAGATATCTGCTGTGAAGGCTACTTCTGGCTTTGTTTGAAAGTTCAAAATTATGTCACCAGTATGAAGTTTCGGGCCAGCATGACACAAGCAATTTAAAGAACTGTTACTTGAGGTTGTTGCTGGTATATAAAATATTACATGCACTTTATTAGTGAATCTACTCTTTTTGAAGACTGTATGGTGAGCAATCACATAATTTACTTTATGTTCTACAGATGTCTCTGTGTTACATAGTCTTACAACCATTCAGCTGTTCGACACTAGCTATACATGTGGCCTAAGACTTTATATTCCTTGAGAAACAATCTGTACACCTTCAACATGTTTCCGGAGTGTTCAAATCTTGCCAGTGCATGCTGCAGTGCCACCGGTGTTGTGAATATTTTGCTTAAAAGGCAGTTGAAGCAGGTACCTTTCATCAAGTGTGTGTAAGGGAGAAGATCTGAGTTTGGATGTTATGGGAATTTCTTGTATAAAATCTGAAAACGATGATAATTGTTTATACCAAGATATCTTGGGTGAATTTCCCGAACTTTGTTGTTGTCTAGAAATGTGTATGAAATAACATCATATAATTCTTTTTAATATAGATTTTTAAAATATGCATGCAAATTATCCAATAGCTGAAAATCCAAAACTGCTCAATTCCATAGTTGGCATCCCTTAGTTGAATAGTATTTATGTAAAGTAGGTAAAAAAACTTTGCAGTAAAATTTCAAGAACATCTGCAATGTGTAATATTACTATTAGTTAGTCATATGTTTTTTTGTTGTAAAAATATATTAGAAACGGATAAAAAAAATACAGTAGTGTATGTAAGATAACTTTAAAACTTAAATTTTCAGTTATTTTAAGTGAACAGAATTATGAAAGTAAAAAAATTACTTTTTATTTGAAATATATCATTTTTGGAACATAACATACTGTATTTAATACAAATTTACAAACATTGTTTTTTCACTATCCAGTTAAGGGTAGGCTAATAAAATTACATTCATATTCCTAGATTCTACACCCGCTTTAAATATTTCCAAAAACTAAAGTTTTCTCGCAAATATAGTATTGATGTAAAGCTATCAAACCGAACTAAGTTCAAACCAATACATATTGCACAATACAAATTTTAAGAAGTGAACTTGCTTGTTGCACTGGTAGTAGGAATGTAGATTTTTCTCGGAAACAGAGCTGCCAATGACAAAAAAATATGTTGCTTAGTTACGATTACACTGCCAGGGCTGCCAACTGCTGCACACAATAGATAATTATGTAGTAGAGAAACGTTACACTCGAGGATTATTTTTCCTGCCATTTTAAAAGTTGAACTATTGTATTGTATCATGAGTTTCTCCCTTGTGTGTTGTGAGAAAATGTTTTTCACTATTCTTGTCCATTTTTGCCATCGTGTTTATTGAAACTTCTTCAATTTCCCAGAACTTGTGTACGTATTTGCACATCAAGACTGGTTAACCTTACAAAAATGAATCTAGTGGGCTTACAGTTGCTTCATGCTTGGCTTTACCAGACACAACCCAGCAAATTTAGAGTGAATAGAATTAATTTAGACTTTATTTTATTTTTTTCCCTAACCTACCCTAACTACTGTGTTATGTTGGAAGCCCGGGGAAGGAGCGGGACTAAGTGCATCTCAGGGCTAAGCCCCATACGCCTACAACAAGGGGGAAGTTTCATGCAGAGGAGGCATGCATCGCGGCAGAGAGGGATTGAGCAGACATGGCCGCGATTGGGGCCGTGTCCACCTCCCTAGGTGTACATATAGCTAAGCCATACTCTAAGAAGAGAGAGAGGAAAAAACCGACATAGTACCGTAAAAACCTTCTCGACAGAATAGGAGTGTAACCACTCAGCAGTTACATGCATTAAAAATAAAAATGGCACTGGAAAAGTAGGAAGGTCCAGGTTGTTAGTAGAGTTGTGAAGTAAGAGTGGGGCAGGGGGGCAGGAACTGTATTTATTTTCTTTATTTTCCTTTCATTTGGGGTGGGTGCTGGTTTTAACCAGAGCACTGTGTGTTAGCACAATGCCCTGGTGGAGGACGAGGTTAAAAAGACGCCTCGTCCTCCCGTATCCCCAGTAGATACTTGAAACATACTTAAAAATACACAATTAGTACACTTAACTAGCTCCCAGGCAAGCCTGATGAGCTAGCATTAAATTAAAATAAATACGTGGCTAACATAATACATTTACGGGACTCGTGCTAAACACAGAAAGATCTGTGCCAGTAGCACAGGCCTCGGCCGTTCCGGACATACAGAAAACACTACAGCTAACTTACAGCTAGCAATTAAATTAATTTAGATTCACCCGATATCTTCGCACCCGTCATCACTTCACTCGCTTGTCTTCTGATTGACTACGTTCCCTATCACATCAAGTGATCAGCTAATTAAATATCTCGTAGGTGTTCAACTGCACATGTCAGTATTCTTGAACATGGCAAAGGATGAGTTATTTCTATGAGAATTGGGGCTTTAGTGTCTAACAGAATATATTTAGAATTGATTGGTTTGCGACAACTATACACAATACCTCTTTGAACTTGGCACAGGAGTTTGGCTAACTTCAGCAATCTCCACTCAGAGTGACTTTTAGGCCCAATCAACGCACACAATTTTCTGTGGTAAAATATGTTTGTGGTGCATTATTTTGAACTATTTGGAACTGACCACTGCAGTATCTTACATCAATAAGTGCAGTTAGCAAAGTTATAGTTTGAGTACTCTAATGTTCTCCAGACAAATGTAGTGACTGCATTTTATTAATAGAAGAGTCTTGATTACCATTTGAATTTTTGAGCATTTACAGTCTGATCATGTTGCTTCTCATCGGTAAAATGAAGTAATGATGTTTTTTATGACAGTGTTAACACAACAATTTTGACTAGTTTCAGTTTCTTGGACGTACTCCATTGCAAATTGAATGACTGTCAAAGAAAACTAAACAAATAAATGAAAACCATAAAATAAGCAGAGTATGCTTTAGTCAGCAATATACATACACAACATGAAATTCCAAAATGGAATTGGGTCAAGTAAAAAACAAGGAACAAACATATAATAAATGAAAATAATAACTAATAAAATAAAAACCAAGTGACATGCGACACAACAATGAGACAAAACAACAAACACAGTAAAAATCAGACACAAACAGAAAAATAACAAAAGGACACAACAAATAGACAAGGCAAAACGCAACAGATATCAGACATATACAGAAAAGACAAACGACACAATGAAGAGACGAAACAAAACACAGTAGTTTTCCAGACAGACAGTATTACGACGTTTCGGGAACTGGAATCTGTTCCCGTCATCAGGTAGACACACAGGGTTCAGTCGCACTCGTGTTCCTCAACCCTGTGTTATTATCACATTATAAACACACAGTTGGTACTTAACATGTTGTTTTGGTTTCACATCTGGCTAGGGAGAAAATCAATTGTTATTCATAAACATTTCCATAGGTCATAGCACAATACTTTGACTGTACAATATATCATGTAGTAAAAATTTTCACAAAACAAATAAATAAAAAATTCATACCATTCTTTCCGAAACCGTAACATTTGTTAGTGCCATGTTACAGTTGCCGTTAGAAATATCTGTAAAAATTGAACTCTCACTTTTGAGCGGTACATGTTATAATACAATGCACTGCTGCCTAGGCGCTCGTAAGCATGTTGGTGGGACAGAAAGCTGTGTCAATTTCATACAGCTTGTGTCAGTTATTTCTTTATGACTATGTTACAGCAATTGTAACACAGGTTTAAAATTGCCCAAGAATTAATCTATAAACTTTATGGAAGGATAATTTTGAGTACATACAAATTTAATCAATTTTAAAGGTTGCATTAATTTTTTTGTGCACGTTATATTTTAGCCATAGCGAAGTCCATTATTGACACATTCTCCCTACACCACTTCATCTCATGTTGTTTGTAATACGTACTGTAATGATTATTGTGAAACTGATGTAACAATTTATTATCTGTTTCTCATTAAATAGTTATCTGTGTCAATCTTTGTGTTGTGTATACGTAAACCAAATCCTGAATTCCGTCCGCCTTTTAAATTTAAACATAACTCGTGTGTTTGTCACACATACAGAAAATACATTCCAATGACTATTTTGGCTGTCTGCATGATGCAATGGTGCTGCTATCTAGCATATATGTGCACTTATTTTATCATCGCTTTTCGATAAAGGTTACGTAATGTATTTAAAAAAATTTACAAATATACTCTTACCACCAGAATGTTAAGCTGTCAACAATCAATGAGATAATGACAGTCATACTTCTAAATAAATTCAAAATGATTGTGTCATATTAACATTGGTCTATTGTAATGTCGTAAAATAACTAAATCTAATTGTGTAACTCATTCCCTACAATAGGGAATTTTTTCGTAAATTGCCCATGTGTAGAAATGGTGAAATTTCGCGAATTCAATGACCTGCATGTTAGAATCAAATATCCTATGCATACTCAAGCCCTGTCTATTCGTTCATTGTCTGCTGTTCCGCTGAGTAGCAACTAGTGGACAAATGGTCTGGACTTGAGTATGCATAGGATATTTTATTCTAACATGCAGGTCATTGAATTCACGAAATTTCACCATCTCTATCCATGTGCAAATTCTTGTTTAATACCACGTTCAGTAGTTGAACAGGGATTTTGAAAGAAAAACATTTTTTTAAAGCAACATATTTTTCGTATTGAAGAATTCATGCTTTGTTTTGTCACAAATATTTCAGTAGACTATTTTTACATAATTTTTTGTAGCAGTAAACCTAATAGTTTTTCAGATTTTTACACTGAAATTTTTTTTTTTTTGTGAAGGAACAATGCATTACTGCATACTGCATAAAAGCCGTCTCCTGTAAGATGTAACAATTCAATTTTTGACAGTTGTATTGGCATATGTTTTTAAAGCAGTATTCACTTTAGAGCAATTCTTGCCTGTGTTAAATTTTGTTTGTATACTAGTGTACTCGACTGACTGTCCAATTGTGCAATATATATGTCTGGCTTATATAAGGTTGCTAGCTTGCGACAGTTCTGAAGTTTACCATATAGGCACGGTTCTAGAGAGAAATAGTCATTTTGATGCACAGTGCTGTCTGTCAATCAGTTTTGTTTGTGCATAAATCACCTATGGTAGGGAAACAGATTGATTTGATGCCAACACAACTGTCAAATAATGGAATGAATTTTCTCAAAGCTTTTCATTAAAAAAAGTTTTGATTTTTTTACACCAATGTGAATAAAACTAACTGGCATGGTATTAAAGTCAAGTAGTACATAAGATACTCAGTATTGATACGACTGTCTTGTTCATAGATAATGTGTTGAAAATGGACATAAATGCAGCGGGAACACTGGTGCTGGAAACTCTTCAGCACGCTGCAAGCCAGGATGTTGCCATCCTGAAACCGGCTGAGCAGCAGTTGAAACAGTGGGAAACAGAGCCTGGGTTCTACACCATACTGCTCAACATTGTCTCGAACCATTCCATAGATGTCAACGTCAGGTGGCTGGCTGTGCTCTATTTCAAAAATGGGATTGATCGCTTCTGGAGGAAAGCTGCTCCCAAGTACGTTCTTAGATTTTGTTGAATCGTACTACTGTAGTTTATTTTCGCTTGAGATAACATAGGCTAATTTTTTCTGAGCACTTCTTCGCAACACTCGCAAGTCAATATTGTCACATTGTCTTATTTAAAGGAAGAAGTGAAATTATTTTTGTAAATGGTTAATGAAGATTTTTTTTAACAAACAGATTTGTCAAGCTTTACTGTTATTCTCATATAGGCTATATTTTGCATCCAGTAGGTATTATTTGGCTGGTATTATGATCTTGAAGGGAAAAGCTATTTTATCCATAATGTGATGAAGTTTGTTTACTAAGTCCACAATATGTGATTATCTAGGTCACGGATTGCCGACCTTTTCAGAGCTATGGCCAAAAAATTTACTCAGATCATGTCCAGACCATAGATAACATTCACATTGACTACTTTTCACAAGCTCAAAATGTAGGTATTTTTATACGTTGTAATAAACATTTACTTTATAAAATGTTTATTTACAGTTCTTATAAACAAAACTACTATTTTACAGTTCATGTAAGAACAGTGACAAGAAAAACCAATGTTCAGAAATTGTAAACAATTTGAGCTCAGATTAACAATACCCTCTGATTACCTATTAAAAAAAAACACGTAGTTAACATGTAACTATTCTTGAGAAACAGTGACTTTTAGCTGCTGAAATCTAATGCAATTTTTGAACCTGCTTTTCGCTTATAAGTGTTTGAATTTTGGGTACGGTTCCACTGTACTTACTTTAAATGAACATACAGTAGAATCCCGGTGTTACAACACCTCAAGGTTTCCGGGAAAAGGGTAGTAAAAACGGGACGGTCATAATAGAGGAATATGGATATTTTAGGCTGATTTTGACCCATCCTGTACCCATATGTCAAAATTTACCTTTTTCGCATAATGTTTATATTCAGTCTTCGCTGGTGTAAAAAAAATACAGTTTTTAAATTAAATACAAATAATTTCAATAGTCAAATGCCTCCTTAAAAAAATTATATTCTAAAAAGTATTCTTGAGTCTCTCTTCATAAAAAAACGTCTAAACACAGTTTCTTTGAATGTTTCTTGCAACGGGACAGAATAACACCTTGTACTGTTGTGCACATATGCCATTGCTATACAGTGTCGTCCCATAAGTCTTATATGAGACTCCGTAAACAAAAATATCAGGACATGAAATATCTCACAAGGAAATAGTCAACAACAAATAAAGAAAGCTAAAATAAACATCCAAAAAATAAAAGTCAAATGACAAACCAAATAATCCGTAAAAATATCAGGACACCACAATTATAACAAGCACAGATAATACTGAGATGAAGACAATGTTGGGACACAAGACAGAATGACGACGACGTCACATATAACAGACTAGACTACACACCGATGATGACACAAAAGAACACAGTAAGACCAACTTTTCACAATGTCTCGGGAGCTGACATCTGCTCCCATCATCAGACTAGACAAGGCATGGCAGACATTTGATGCGTGCGTACACAAGCACAAACTGGCTTGATGGACGGGGAGTGGTGGTGAGGGGAGCAAATGGTTATTGGCCGGCGTGAACAGTCAGGGGGGGGGGTGTTACCCTTTTTAGCCATACGTTTCTTACAGCAGAGCACTCGCCAAGGAAAATGCAACATGGATAAACAAGTGTTCAAATATATTTTTCAGCAGATTTCCCTTAAATGTTTTGCTTTTTCGCCCCGAATTTTTCACGGTTCCTCTAAAAGGGTTGTAAAAACGGGATGGTCGTATATAAGAGGGTCAGTATTTTAACCACTTATAATTGCTGGTCGATGTGATGAGATAAAGTTTTACAGGGTGGCCACCCACCTGAAAAACCTGGAAAACCTGGAATTATCAGGGAAAACGTGGTCACCTGGAAATATCGGGGAAATGTAAGGGTATTTTTGGTTCATCTGAGAAATTTCAGGGAATTTTCTTGTCTCGTTCATTTTGAGCTTCCGCAAAAGTCACAGGAAGGAATATAATGGAGTTTTGAGAGCATTATAACATTTTTATTGAAAAAAATACCGTTATGTAGGTGTGATTATACTCCATTGTCAAGTTCGTAGTTATTTCTGCTGATTATTTTATCAAGTTCACTGACAGTGGTGTCAAGAAGGACTTAAAATATTTATATTTATTGGAAAATGTGTTGAATAATACGCCAAAATGTTGTTTTCATACTTGCAAAAATCAGGGAAGTTTTTGGTTTTCTATCAGGGAAATCAGAGAAAAATCAGGGAATTTTCTTTGTTGCAATGAGTGGCCACCCTGTTTTAACTGTTCAAGGCTAGACTAGGGTTTTGAAGTTAGTTTCTGTTTGATACTGTAGAACCCTGATTTTAGCAGGCCTGACGGTGCGTGATGATGACCTCACAAGATCTTATGAGTTTTTTAACCTCCTAAACCTGAAAAATTTCATTACTGCAGCTTCAATAAATTCTAATCAAAATAACGTGCTTTTAAAACGAAATACTGTAGAATCCTGATTTAATGAAATCCCTTCTGACCCGAAAATATTTACTCTAAATCAGTGTTTTCATAGATCTTACTTCATATATTTTTTTATCTCTTTCATTCCCCTTCTCAAAAAAAGTTAAGCCCTCAGGCATGTGTCGTCTGTATTTAAGGTAATTTTAAAAAGTCTGTTAACCCACAACAGTAACATACCACATTTATAGGCCATTCGGAATAAAGTGAGCACTAAAGATTTAACCTTTGAAAAAAATCACTAGCCGTTACTGCATATAAGCCAACATTAACAACAGTTACTTTACTGCTTGTATGGTTGGTAGAGATTTATTGTACGTAGTTCCGTGTATTTTCGTATTTGAATACAACATTAGTGAAAGAACATATGACGAACTCGACCTGTCTGTATTTAATACACTTCAAAATATTTACTTATGATCTTATTGACATTCATACATACGTTATAATTAGACTTGATTGGCGTGAGAATTATGTGACGCTATCGCCGACCTCGAGTCGCAGTGGTCGATACAGCTTGCTCCGTCCTTCAGACAGTTCAAAACTCCACCAACAGGTGGCATCAGAGTTGGTTCTCGCCGCCAAATTGCATATTTGGTTGCATAATATGCGTACGTTTGCCCGTTTTGAGTATATACACATTCAAAAGTATTGGAAATTACTTTGAGTATCATTGCCGAAATGATGTGAAACAATCGGTAATTTGTATTTTATGTTTTACGTTTG
>PNEQ01074083.1:0-22412 GCA_003012365.1 Medauroidea extradentata
TCACCATGATTGGCCGTCGGGTTCGAGCTCTATCGACGTTTCTTCGGAAACACATTTCACCCCTTTTCACCCCCTTAGAGGTCGAATTTCGAAAAATCCCTTCTTAGTGCTCGCCTACGACCTGATGGGAACCCCCACAAAAAATTTCACGATTCTAGGTCCAGTGGTTTGGGCTGCAGTTTGATATGTCAGTCAGTCAATCAGTCAGCTTTCATTTTTATATATAGGGATTACGTTTTGCTACGAGGACATTAACCCTAATGCCAAGAGCAGAAATATCAGCATTCATTGCCTGTGCGAAAAATGCCAAGAAG
Organism: Medauroidea extradentata; assembly: GCA_003012365.1. Lineage (NCBI taxonomy): Eukaryota > Metazoa > Arthropoda > Insecta > Phasmatodea > Phasmatidae > Medauroidea > Medauroidea extradentata. The sequence continues at coordinate 315 of PNEQ01074083.1, forward strand.
CCAATATATCTGCCCTGTGTATTTTTTATTTTAATTAACTGGTTTTTGAAAGGAAATTTTTCTAGAAAAAAATATGTTTACCATCACAATTGATTAAATGAACCGTTAATTGCCAGTAGAATTTTTTACTACTTTTTCACTTCATTGTTACCGTGTTCTTTCAATTTTTAATAAATAATTGCACTTTTCTGAAAGATATGATGGTATTTTTCACATATGTAGCTTGAAATCTGGCACTGCACTGGCGCACTGCTCTATGTCTATTGTGTATGGCACGGCGTGACGTCTTCGACTGTGCAGGTTGCATGCATTATTGCCGAGTTGTAAATGTGAGATGTCATATTGGCAATATTAATGTAGGAATACTCATTGTATTTGCAATATCGACCTGGATATTTCAGTACCTGCGATACACGAGAGGTGTTTGAAGTAGAATTTACTGATTTTTTAAAAATTCTGTGCTACTAAATTTAAACCAAACAAAACGGAAGTTTTATCTTGCAGAATTTTAGTCGTCAGTGTGGAAAAGTATGTTGCAATGGCACTCTGCATTTGTATAACCCAGGGGGTTTCAGTACAGCGAATATGACTTGTGATCAGTGTTTTTTTCCCACATCCTTATTTATCATTTAACCAAATAATTGAGGAAAAAACCCACAGGTCTAATTAGGTCTTCAGTTATGATTATAAATGTTATGTAAGTGGTGTGCAGCTTACTTAATCATTTTATTTTGGGTCATTGCAAATAGAGTAAAGTTAATTTCCGCAAAGGTTGTTTTTCTGTTTACTCATTAATTATGTATTTTTCCTATATTTTATAATCATTAAGTGACAGTGTGGTTTTGAACCAATACACAGGATAAAAAATGTTAATTTATGGTTACATAGAATAAGTCAATCTAAAGCATAATTATATAGGTTTTTATAATAATTTGTCAGTACCATCTGAACGTTGGACATTAGTAAACAGACCGTAGGATTTATTTGTGAGGTTACTAGCAATGCTTTCGAAGGTATTCATATGTTGTAGCCTAGGGCCTGTAGAGAGGGAGTTATCACATACGAAGCAAATAAATCTCTACTGTCAATTTATTGTAATTTATTAAATTATTTTGTTGCAGTATATACTATTTTTTAGCTCTTAATTAATTTTTTTCAAGTAAAATTTTGTTTCACTATAAATTATTTTTTAAGTAAAATTTTATTTCATAATGAAAGAAGCTATACCTTTTCATTAGTGTGTTTCAAATAGATCAATATCAATGTTAGTGTGTGCTTGTCAGATGACTGCTTATACTGAGTATAGTTTTCCTGTCAAATGCCAAGTGTGTTAGTACCTTGCGCAATATTGTAGGCTGATACCTTGCTATGTGTGTTTATCTTCTAGGTATCTTATCAGATAATCTATAGCTGTATCCTGCCACATAAATTGTTTGTGTTGCATCATGATCTGTCACTTATTGGTTAATTTATATAGGTTTAATATACACATTATACTGATGAGCTGTTATAAAGGAGTTTAATCTCTAGGTAAAGATGTGCATATTTCTTCCAAACAGTTACTAATTATCTACGGGCACCAAGAAATATTGTGCTACCTAGTTTTTTGTTTGTACATTTATAATTCTAGTTTCAGCACATAGTAGGTGTACACATAACATGCATTGATGAGAGGAGGTCTTCTGCAAATTTTGTGATAAATAGAGAAACAAGGTCTATATAGCGCTAGGAAGTTTATTGATAATCCACATTCCCTTGCCACTGGCACACTGTCTCGTAAGAGGATGCCTAGATTATATCAGCTCTTAAATAGGATTATTAATAGAATGGTGAGACAGTGTTTCATCCGTACGGTACCAGATAGTAAATCAGGCATGACATATTCTTTCATAGAATGACTGTATAGTCTGCTGGCAGGAAAAAAATTAAGAGGACTAAATGGAATTGATCCCTTGACCATTGCTTGTAACACTAGTTGCAGGGCAGCTACACATGTTACATAAAAGTGCCAGCACATCATCCATGTGCTACTAATAGGTGCTCAGATCTGGGTAACTCACATCGTTCTCTCACCGTGGCGTGAGAGACAAGGACTATTCGACCATTAACAATTATTTCCAACCATCAGGAAGATTGTGGGTGTACTGTGACAGTAATGATAAAAATCTGCACGTTTTCTTTTTGATATCATTGATACCAAATGTGACAGATGTGTCGCTGTGTGTTCCTTTATTTGGCAATACACAGACCTGCAATGAAACATCGCCCTTCAACTGATCTGTACCATGTACCATGGCATAATAATGACATCATAGCTGTTTTTATTTTCCAGACCCAATAACTGGCAACACACGTTCTCCTTTCTTTCATAATGTTGAAAATTATGACTTTGGTTGCTACTTGTCTGCTTTTATTGTGTGTGTGGGGTCACATTATTAGCCATTAAACATAATCAAATGTACAACTAATATAACTTACATCAGGTCTGCAAGTTTGTGGTATTGCATAACTGCCTGTATATTTTTTGTGTGTACATTTCACTGAATGTTTTTATTATTATTTCTGAATTGCATATGCTTAGTATTACCAGTTACCATTATAAAATGTGTAGCTATATTTCATAAAATCACCACATCATACGTTCTTAAAATTGGGGTGGTAGTAGTTAACATTACATTGCGTTTAAATGTTGTTTAATCAAATTTGCGGTTTACAGAGGTGTTCTTAAAAAAAATTTATTTTTTTGCTGTACCATCAGTAATAAAAAAGGGCTGATTCAGAGTCTATTGTACTTGTGTCTTTGTATCTGTGACGCACACACACATATATATACATATATCTATGTACATTTGAATTGCTCTTATCTTTTGTAAATGGTTTATATGGATTTAATAAGGTGCATTAATGCATTTAACAGTGTCCAACATGTTGCCAAAGTGGCTTCTCAATCAGTTTGTGGTTACCCTGCTCAGTGCAGGATTAAGGGGCCTCCCTAGATAAGCTGTGTTTGTGAGGCAGGAGCAGTACGATTGCAGTTGACCGACATGTGTAATGCATTATCGCCTATTCGCAAGCCACTCAGAAGGCGTGCAATGTTTTACTATTATACTTTTTATTATGGGACTTAAGCAGTGACAGCAATATATTATTTGGGGGCGTCACAGTTCAAAGGCTAACGCTTGTTTCAATAGTTGTGTTTTTCGAATCCGGTTGTTATTTTTCAACATACGACAGTCAGGAAAACCCATTTTTGACCATTTTGAGGGGCCAGAAAATTATGTTTCTGATTAACGTGCCAGACTTTTAAAACTGTAGCGATCTAGTTTGAAGTGTGTGTTCTTTTAGAAGACTTACAAATATGTTTGTTTTGCGGTAAATATTTTAGTCAAAAAGAGAATAGCCACAACTTGCTACAACACAATTTAAGTGCAAGTAAGGAGACCCCTTAAGTTACTTTTAGTAAACTAAATACACACCTGCCACCTCCCACCGCCCATCTCTGCCAACTACACTTGGGTTACACTTGCTAATGAATGCTGGGAGAACTAGTCATACTCCGATAGTTCAATATCTGCATTGTTTTTATTGAGGACTGTAAAAATTATTAACAAAATATTTTTTTGTTCTCGTCATAGAAATAAACATGTATTTTTTTTTAATTTTCTAATTTACTAGCAGGATATGTGAAGTGTTGCTAATTACAGTTCAAGTGGTAATTTATGTAGGGCGATGTCGTAACCTTGTTCTTTGCTGGTTTGTTAAATGATGAAATTCAGAAGTGGTACGCAGTATAATATACTTGTAGTTTAGTAAGATGATATTATGCTATTTAAATGGTAATTACAGAATCTAAATCATAATTTTTTTCTGCATTGAAAAAATATGTTAATTGAACATGCAGGCAATTAAATATGTTGTTAAATGTACCGTAGTTATTTCTTTATAAAGATACATACTGCTTCTTCAACAAAGTTTGTGTAATTTACCATTAACCTCCATGAAAGATACTGAAAATTCAGTATATTTTGTGTAATAAAGCGACTAAAAAATTTAATTCTCTTAGCATATTGATAATTAGGGACACGAGTCACATTATAGGTTATATATGTATTCTTGGCATCCCATGAATTAGAGCTATTGTCAACCATAAATTTAATTTATTTCCTAAAATGCAGGTAAGTTTATTATTACGTTCATACTGCAAATATTTTGCGATTATTAAGTGCCTGAAACTCTTATATCTTGCACGTGATTGTTTATATTGCTAGCTATGCAGGTCTAACCTATATTTTAAACTAACTGTAGCAACTAATTATCGGTACTGTAGTTACTATTCCTTGTTAATTGAGATACAGTTTGTCTTCTTTTTCGAGGGCTGTGTAATGTAATTCATTTAAGTTACACAAAACCCTATTCTAGCCATGCTTATTCTTTAGTTGCCAATGTGTGTGTTTTAACTACAGATAAATCACAATTGTAATTTAGAAATGGTTAACATATAAAAACATTAGCATAACTGCATTGTAATTGATCTTTAAATAAGGCAATTTGAAGGCTTGGATACTTCCAAAGATTTTCTAACCTCACATAAAGACTCATTTATAAAATTTGTTTATTTTCGCAACGTGAAAATAGGTGGCTTTCTATTGGCTATATCTAAATTGTCGTGTGACAGAACTGTAGGCTTGTGACCAGTACTGGGTGAGCCTGCCTGTTGCATTCTCAAATATTGACGATAACCCACAGTCTGGAATTCACTTCATGTATAAGTTGTCACACGACTAGAATGTTACACACATCGCCGATAAAAAGCCACAAATTTTTACTTGGCAAGGACTAACTTAATGTCGGAAATGCATGTTTGCAGAAAGTTTTTTTGGGCTACGTAATTATACCATCAATTTTGTTTGATGATGCATAATAATGAAAGAATATTTAAGTTTTCAGTGTTAATGTGTTAAATTCAAGATTCTAACTTGCGTGTGTGATTTACAGATTAGGCTAAGTTAAATAAACATGCGTGCATATACCAAACAAACGTGGTTTGAATTTGGTTGCATATAACTTAGTTTGAATTAAATGTTGTCATTGAAAAATCAGGCAAAATGTAACTTATCTGAAAGGGCTTAATTTGTAGTTAATTATTACTCACAGCAAGAGAGTTCATTATAATGTCAAAAAAAGTGTGCAAAAATTTTTACGATTGTGAAAAGCAAAGTTCCAGGAAATATGTTTTGTCTAGAGGACACAGATCTCCGGCATTACGACTTTTAGTCCATTTCCAAATGACACTTTTTCTGACCAACCCAAGAACATAATATGCATAAATATTTTTCTGGAAAAAAAGCTGTACTTTGGGCAGGATTGTGGGCAAGGAAAAACATGATTTTTTTGCAGATGCAAATTATCATTTGTTTTGGGTCGTTTTGGGTTTTTAAAATTTAGTTACATGTATAGTGGATGTTGAGGTCATTATGGTGATGGTATTTCTGTTTGGACAAGATACCCTTTCGAATTGGCCTGATATAATGTTAAGGAAACATTTTTGTACGCCTCAGGTCCAAAATCGATGTTACCTAATTGAACAAATTTCATTACAAGTAGCCATTAGTGTTAATTAAACATATACGATAACACAGCGCTAAGGTAGTATGATACATCACTTTTAGGTATTGAAGTTTTAAAAATAAAATACTCGCTTTACAGTGGCTTGAATTCACCAACACCCATGATAGAACATGGCCTAGCAAATTTGGTTTGTGTTCCTTGAAACATCAACATGCTAAAAATGTAAGTTGGTTGTAGACTTTGTAAATTATTGGTCTTTATAATTTTATTAACTTTTGTAAAGTATATTTCTTTCACAAATCTTTGTGAAGAAATTTAATGCATTCTTTTCAAGTAACGAACACCTCTCAAGTAACAAATCTATGTGCCTATATATTTTTATGTATGCAAATATCTCCAGTCAAGAAATAAATAAACAGTCTTTTTACAATAACGTAATAAATGCTCTTGTGTAGTTAATATATAAAATTAATCTACTTTGTACATTAATGAATAATTAATTATGTAGCATACATAATTAAGAGTAAGCTAGTGGCATTGAAATAAACAGAAACTAATGTGAATACTAATGCACAATTTTAATGGTTTATTACAATATGTAAAGTAAACAAGTTTAAAATTAAAGGAAGCACAAGAACATGTCCTTATCTTGGACAGCCTGAAAAAAAAAATTCAATGTAAGGAAAGTTGAAATTTGTTATGAAAATAAAGGGAATTTACTTGAAATCCAGGAAAAAATTGTGGAAATTTCCTAGTCGTAGTAATTTGAGGGTTTAAATGTTATTCTCTGATCTGACAGCACTTAAACAGTGGAATTATGTATTTTTTCGTAAGGTGGTTTAGTGCGTGATTATAAACACAGTGAAATAGTTTATGCAAGGGCTATCTATTTAGATCATGTAACATGTCATTATATAGGGATACTAGTCCAGTTATAGAAAGCTAACCTAATGTATTTTATCAATGAACAATTCATGACTTTCATATTAATGGCAAACATTATTTGGACTCCATACTAACATTTCATTCTCCGTGTAATATAACTGTTGTTATGTTGTGTTTGATTCCGTGTAAGGGCATAATGTATGATTATTTGCTTTAATAATTTTTTAATAATGTTTAAATAATAGTGGACAGTTAGTTGAGTATTTCTTGCGAGTGTGTTGGCTGAACTGTAAAAAGAGAAATAGTTCACCATATTCCATGGAAACCGGAGCAATGATTTGCTCATTGTAAACAAACGTTGTTCTTGTAACTTTGAGTAAGAGTAAAATTGATGTGAATCAGTACAGACGTGTTTGTTAATTGTGATGTATAAGATCCCCAGTGGTCACACCTATGACAAGGATTTTAAGGAGGGTCTATCATCACCGTCGTTGAGAACTACGTTTTATTATGGTATGAAAACTCCTAACGTAGTGACGCACAATACACGTATATGGCTAGAATCATATTAACTGTTTCTTTGTGGTAACTAGAAGCTACCCGTAACACTTATTTTTGTCGTTAGCTATTAACTGAACATAACTCTTCCTGAAATACTTGCGGAAAACCTAGATTAAGGGATCTCTAGCTCCGGCTGTAATAGCTGATGAACACATATTATTTCTGGGTTTGTAGGTGTGTAATATTTATTGACAGTTATAATGAACTTCATTAATAAGCTTGCCTTTTGCTGTGGTGACCAGCTATCTATTGGTATACTTACGTAGTTACCTTGGTTAGGTAGTAATAGGTTGTAGGTTATACATTTTTTGAATGGCACTAATCTACCATAGTTTAATGAATTTAAAGTCGAAAACATAATTTCTCACAATTTTGGTTTTATTATGGAGTTTATTGGCTGTCTGGCATCCTCTAACCTATTCCTCGAAATTTTACACACACATTGAGACTTAATTGATTTTCGTAAACAATTCCTAAAATAATTAGTAGCCAAGGTAATTTTATTCCCTATTACGACAGCTGTGAATGTAGTGGTGCACATTATGGTAAAGGGATTATATGAAATATATTTCTGTACATCTATTAAATGCTGCATTACAATCATAATATTATAATTTTATTCTGTTTTCAAAGAAAAAATGACATTAGTAATCATGTAGAAATTTGAATGATGCGTTTAATGGTAGGAATTTCTCTGTACGAATATGAATGCAAAGTACTTATTTGCATTTGTGTATCACATACAAAATTAAAGTGTAATATTATTATAACTATACATTTATGCATTTTGATGTATTTTTATTTTTGCTAATAAAAGGAGCATTAAATAAAAAGTAAATAAAGTTTAGAAATAATTAGGCAGACTGTGGGTAATGTGGAGGCTATGTGTTCTTTATTTCTGTCAGAAAATAAAAAAGTTAAATTATTAATACAGTATTGAGAGAAACTTAACATTTTAGCGAATGAAATGTCACAAATATTTTATTACATATTTGTATGGACACCCTGAAACAGTGCTGGCCATGATGTATACAAGACAGTAGTAATACAATGCTATTGCAATAAAATGGCCTACAACTAAACAGTACGCGGGACTCATCTAGCGAAGACAGTAGAGCTAGGAGGATACGACAAGGCTGTAGGAATTATGTTGTCTGTATGTGTTTTGGCAGTCAGTGAATACAGATGTTCCTTGGGGGCAGGTAGTCAGTCACGTCAAAGCCATGTTAGGCAGGCTTTACAGGCGTTAGAATCTCACATTCCTCAGGCCAACCGCCAATTCACATAGAATGTTTTAGAATAGCACTCCTGGTTACAAGTTATGATTAAGAAAACCTATCTCAAGCAGGTTACTTATCATAAATGGCTATGTTGGTGCATATATAGAATGTGGCTTAACTTTACAACATAAGTAACAGAAGTTATGTATTTCGTAGTTATGTAAAATAGAACACGATTGTGTTAACAACGAGCATGTCTAAAACATCAATGGTAACTAATAGAGCATTTGTCTTAAATGTTTCTTTCTGTTTTGTGCATCTTTGGCTATAACTAGAGTGCAACTAAAGGTATGTATGTTTTTTTGAATAGGAGTCACCTACATTCAGTTTTCCAAGACCTCGGAAGCTGCCCTCGCAATGGAAGAAATGAATGGCAGGTGTATTGGGAGTCATCCACGTCCCCTCAAAGTGATGATAGCCCATAGGTATGCATACAGCTTTAATGAGTTGGGGAATATGTTATTAATTAACTCTGAAGAATAGTACATGAGATCTATCTCAATAATGAATCATACCAGTGGAAGGCATATACATAGTTAATTATTTAATTTTTATGCTAACACTATTAACCTTTACCTGCTCATCAATTAACAGGTATCCCATAAACCCTCCTAAAATTGACATATTTGAGGTTGCATGAACAAATTTACTAACTTTACAGAACTAAGTTTTTTACCTGTATATAATGTAAAAAACAGTTCCTTTTTATGTACATTTACTGTTTGAAATATTTGCACGTGTTATATTTTTATATCAGTAATTTTTGTGTGTGAGAAATTCACAGAAACACGGCACCACACGAAGCGTAACTCCACATAATTTACACATGTAGCGTGATTCTCGTCTCATCTTTTCTTTGTGTCTTGTGTTCTTACAGACATGGCAGGTCTGGTTGGGTTCTTTTTATCTGTAGACAGAACCAGGCCTTAGAAAATGTCTGAGTAAGGCACAGATGGGTATCTGAAGTACAGTAGAGGGCCTGTGATTCTGTGGAGATGATTTTGTCTCTTGATGTTTCTCAAGTAACTAGTGAATCACTTTGAGCTGAAAATCTTAGTGAAACATGCATGTTGCCCAGTTGTAGTCATATAGAGAGCATGTGCATTCATGTGTATGATATCAATTAAATGGAAAAAACACTTTTTTTATACTATTTCACAAATATTTTCTTATATTATAATGAACTCAGCAGCATGTCACTTCTGTTAACAGCTCCCATGTTATCATTGCAGTCATCACACAAGATGGATTTACTACTTTTGCTCCTGTTTTGTGAAGTTATCATACATTGTTGTAAGCATGAGAACTTCCAGCCTGTCGTGCCACTTAATTTCTGTCAGGACATCTATGCTTTTTGAAACAGTTTCTCTCTTGGACAATTTTTTTGACTGGTAGGGCGTCCCCTTTCTGTTCTTCTGGACAGTACCACATGCATTCATTTTGTCAGCATGTAAAAAAAAAAACAAAATAACTGTGGGCTTGTGTGCCAGTTGTCAATGTAAAGCAAATTACTTTTATTAAGTTCAGTAAATTATTAATAAAGTACGTATCCTGTCTAAAAATCACACAAAACAAAGAATTTTATTCCAAAATGATTGTGTTTTGATTTTATGTATAAAGATATGTTGCCTTTGAACAGCACAAAGCTTTCATCAGTACATAGATTATGGAATAGGACCAAATTACCTGTAAAATATTTTTTTTCTAAAATTCAACCACAGGCCATTGTTTTAGCCTATCGCCATCACCTGCTTGCACGTTATCAGAGAAATGAAACATGCTCAGAAGTAGAAGGCACCTGTCTCATGATATTATTTAAGAAAGTATTGGAGCGTGCTTCAAAGAATCTGTTGACCAATGTTCTGCAATAGAAAGATACGTATTTATTTCATACCATGAGCATCATGACGGCAATAAAAACATATACATTGCAGCAAGTATCAACCTGTTTTGTAAGGTGTCCAAGTTCTACAGTGTGTACAGGTTGCATGCTGTATCTGTTTGTTTCTACAGATGCTGTTTTTACAAACCATTTATCAGATACAATTAAAAAAAAAATTTATTTCTGTGAATTCTGAAAAAATATTGCTTGTTACCCCAGCAGAGCTAGAATCAAAAGTATGAAATAAATTTTTGCTTCCTTCATGGCACCAAGCATAAGAAGTCCATTTTTTTTTTGTGTTTGTATCCTAATTTTCAACGTTTTACTTACTGCCGTCACACAGTTCAATCTTCATGCAATTTTCTTCACTTTCCAAATTTGAAATGTCAGAATCTAATGAGTTAAAAAATCTATTTGTACATTTGGCTTCAGAATATCTGCATATTTTTTAGCCATCATGAATATAGTGGAGTAAACAACATAATACATGCGGACCATGCGAACGTGCACATTGTTCAGAAGAGGTCTTTTACACAATCTCTTGATAGTTAAAGGAACAAAAAAATTGCCCAGAAGGCAACAACAGATAGCACTCTCGTCGTCAGCAGTGATGAGTATACTCGGTAGCCGCAGCAGAACCACAAACTTTTGAATCAGAGTTATCTCGATGGCAGCATACACGTGCACAGTAATGCACGTCAAGATAACTCTATTGTAACAGTTGAAGGGTTAAGGTGTATTGGTCCCGACATTAAGTATGACTGAATGGAGTTTTAATTAGTGTATTTTGTGCAGGCATGAAATTTGAGCGTTCGTAAAGTTAAAATTTTGTAAAAAAGTATTTTTTTGTAGTTTGATACTTAAAATTAATTCGTGCCCTAATTTTGTATATAGCTTGTTTAGAAAATTAATTTGATAAAAAAAACCTCTGTTATTGTTAAATTATGAGGAATGATGTGTTGAATTTCATTTCTAAACAGAGCAATTTAAAATTGTTTACTATTGCATTTTACACACATTTGTAAATGCGTTAGTTACGCTCGCTGGATTGGGAAGGGAACAGGGAGAACTGTTGGTCACTACACCTGGTCTTGAATGAAAAATGGAAGAGAAGTTTAGCATTTGTCATCTTGAGTTCCAGTTGTTAGTATTGGGGCAGCAAGGAACATTAGTATAATTTATGGCTAATGTGGATTAGCAGCTTTGCAGTTAGATAGTAACAAAAACCTGATGTGGACCTTGGTGTCGTTGACTGTTATTTTAGGTATCAGAAATGCTACAAAATCTAAAACTCATGTTGTTATACCTATTTATTGCCAAACCGAAGTTCCCCATTTTCCTGTTCAGGTAAATATTTTCTTTGTCTTAATGAATACCTTAGATCTGCATAATAGTTATGTTAATAAAAGTTAATATATCAGGACACTTAAATTGTCTTTAATTTATATTGTCATATGGTGTTGAATGAAATAATGGTATAAATTATTCTAGTAGACAAATAACATTTCACACTCACAAAAGTATATTATTAAAACTAACCATTCAGTATCTTAGTCTTGTTATTGCTGTTTTTATATATTACGTTAACGGTGAAGATTCGTTATAAAATAAATGTTAAGTTATCTATATAATAAAAAACTATGATAGGTATTTTAATTTAATTTGGCTGTCCACAAGAAAATTCAGTTGTAACAAGTCAAGTAACAGATGCTTTCAAGGTCGCGCAATACGAAAACAGTTCCAAGTCTTTTTCCATCCTCTGGGTGTGTCCGTTGATTCCCTAGCCAAGGGGGCTCAATCACAATTCCCGTGCTTTTCCTGGCCCATGCATTTGCAGGAGGGTGATAATTATCCTTGGAGAGGTTTTGCACAAAGCTCGCCTCTAGAGGCTATTGTATTAAATATCAAGTTGTGAGTATATGTAGAATGAGTGAGAGAGTTTTTGGTCAGCGCTTAACATTGAGGTCTTTGGCGCTTGTGAGGGGTGACGTGAGGAGAGCATGGAGCAGCTCCGGAATAATGGAGCGGCGGAAATGGGAGATCCCCAAAAACACATGCCGACCACTGGTGTAGTTCGGTACGATTCCCACATGCAAAAAATCAGGGGATCTACCCTGCCGGGAATCGAATCCAGATTGCCGTGGTGGGAGGCGAATGGTCAGCCTCCGCGGTCTGCAGTCTATGTAGAAACTCGTGGGTGAACAGAAATTATTTTACAGACCATACAGATACTTGTAAGTATTGTTTTGTATGGATGTGACCAATAATAATTATTAACAAAGAAATTATATTTATGCCAAGAAATTTAATAGATTGTTGTTCTGAATAAAATAAAATACCATATATGTGTTAAAATTCTGTGTGGCTCATAATACATTAAGCATAACAAAATCAGATTGTGTATTGTTGTTATCTAACCAGTCAGCCACATTGTTGAAACATCAGTTTCACCTAACGTGTGGTGCGTAATGTTCCTAAATTAGAGTTTTTCTTTTCATTAAATGTGATGGAACCACACATATTTATCATACATATTGTATCAGTAAGTTTACATTTGTAGGACGTGTTATTGGCATAATGAACCTATAGGACTCAGCTTTGTAAAGGTATTCCTTAACTGTATGATAAATATGTGGGATATTTTTGTCTTGTTAATTCATATTATAGATAGATGTATAAGTTTTCCACAACTTTAGTTAATGTATTTTAAAATGTTGTGTTCATGTTGTGATTTTGAGTTGTGCTGTGAGAATTGTGAATGTTAAATATGGAGAGTATAGTGTTGTAATATTATTGCAGCCGGGATGAGGGTTCAAAGCGTGACTCAAATGAAGAAGAGCGGCTGCTACGGTTGTTCTGTGTGGTGCCTAAGACACACACTGACGCCATGTTGCGGGAGCACTTTGAGCAGTTTGGAGACATTGATTATGTATCAGTGGTGAAGGATCGCGAGACCAAGGAAAGCAAGGGCTTCGCCTACGTCAAGTTCCACAGGTGCGTTCCTCATATGCTATACCTCTCACTATTCACACTGCTCAACACATTAATATTACTGTATATATGTTAGGGTACGCACGTGTCATAAAATGGTGCGCAGAACTCTAGTCATACATCTGTTGTTCTACGTTTGCTGTGTGAATAACATTTAAGAATTGTTTCGTATCCGACCCTATGTACAAAAGAAACTCAACTTGCTAAGTGTTATAGAAGAACCCAGAGGCTTGTTCTGCAGTCACTCTTGCAGCACAGGGACTCTTGATTCATTTAGGAAGCACATGCTCTTCTCACTGTTAAAACATATTTATCCAAGTACCTGGGGACAAGCATTAAATAAAAACAGAATACGTAAAGTACAGCAGTAAAACCTCTCTATTCATACCTCATGGTTCCGGAAAATATGGTTGTAATAGAGGGGCAGGTAATACAGTAAACCCCCGATCTAACGGCATCGGATCTAACGACATACCTAATTTCTAGGAATCCTTGGAAAAATAACAATAAATATTTTAGAAGTTGGTCAAAGCTAAGCAAAGTGCAATAGATCACAGTAAATAGTTATTTAAAAATAATTTTGCATACATTAAACAATAATATACTGCAGTTATCAAAAGTTGGTGATATGCATCTGTGTGGAAAAAAAAACTGTCAAAAAATGTTCAAAACTAGCGCGCGCCGGGTGAGTTAGGCTGCCCGTGCAACACCAACATATGTGAAACGTGATGACTAAGTCTCCCATTCACTTCTAGATGCTCCATCCTCTCTGGACTCCTCTCTCACATTCCTCCACACGAGTGGTGTGCTATAAGAAACACACTGCTAAATATATTGATAGCACCCCTCCTGACTGTCCACGCCATTCACTCCCCCCACCCCTAGCCATCAAGCTAGTTTGTGCTTGTGTGCGTGTGCATCAACTTCCGTGCCTTGTCTAGCGTACGTTTGTCATCTCTGGTCGCAGCTGCAGCCACACCACCCCCACCCACTGTCTGATAGTCAGGTGCAAGATGCGCATCCTGTCTGGCTGTTTGTCTTTCCTCTCCTATTCTCTCCCAGACATCATCTTTGTTTCAGTGTAGGTCGTATGCCCAGAGGGTTGGGGGTGAAGAGACTTTTTTTCTTTCTTTTTTGTCATTACAGCAGGGCGGAAAAAAAGGACCAGCGTGAAACTAAGTCCGTTACAGAAGCAAAAAAGAAAACAATTCAGCGTTATTTCATCTTTATTTTTCTCTAGCTTCACATCAGGTTGTGCACATTAGATTTGAACTATGACAATACCTACCTACATTACTGTAGGGATCTGAGAAGGCAAGGCAGAGCGCTGCTTGTCGCCACCTCCGGCCGCATTCCTGAACTTTGCCTTGTCCTTATCTCCGAACAGTACTTGATCTTGACAACTTCCTCTGTGTTATTGATCACTCTGCACGTGAGGCATGTGGCCGTGCAGGTTACTGCAGCGTAAAAACTGTCTATGACACAAATATAATTAGTCCTGTATGCTACACATGGGCTGATAAGGTTTTTGTTTTATCACCGCTCGTAACACAAAATTGACTGTACTCAAGCTTTATCTTGTGCTGATAAGAATTTGTGTTTATATTTTTTCTATCGAATTCTATTTTATGACAAAAAAGAAAGGTTGTATTTACGTGTGCGGTATCAATTTGTAGGCCAGTGGCGCTAGGAGTTGCGTCGCGCGCAGTATACAATCTTTCTCTCCTGTGACGTGAAGTTGTTGAGAGTTTTGATAGGATATCTTTTCTGATTTAAATAGTGTACAATTTTTTTTACGATATGTTAAGTAATTTTTCTTAATATTTACGCTGCACATGATCAAATTATGAGCATTGTTTATTCGTGACGCAAAACTTTGCGGTGCTCGTCATTTTTTATGTTTTTGGATACAAGGGGAGTGTACTTTTGGGATTATGGGTACCATTTTATTTGGAAGATGCATTTTCATGATACTAAAATATAATTCAAATGAAAAATGTGATTATTTTAAGTCTGTAGTTGCTCTACGTTAACTTAAAAAAAATTTCACCTAAAAATAAAAAAAAGAGGAGGGGGGGGGTCAAAATTAATTACCTCGGGACTAACAACATCAGCGATCTAACAACGTAATTATCTGGCACCGTGCGGTGTCGTTAGATTGAGTGTTTACTGTAAATACATTAAAATCTGTCTGTCATGACCCCTCACGGTTTCCGAGAATAGGGTCGTAATAGAGGGGCGGTTGTACTAAGGGTCCGTAAAAGAGGGGTGTTACAGTAGTATGGATGCTGTTTATTTACATAATAACTTCTCATACTGTTAAGGTGTTGCATTGGCTCTCTTTCCTGGTCATTGCTCCTTCAGACCACTGGTTAGTTCCTTTGTGCTGATACAGTGCATGACCACATGTTGCCGAAGCTGGGAGTGTTGTCCAATTATACATCACACCTCCCTTGTGGCCCTCGTGTACACGGTAGTACTTTTTGTTCTAAAGTATAATTTTCAGCTTTTCACCAGCTGTCATATTTTTTGATACCTGTTCAATATTAAACACATTCAATGTTAAGTATAAAACTTTTAATTCCCATGTTATACCTTTTTCATAAGATTGTTTTGAAAATATAGTATTTTGACAGCTTGTTTTTAAAGAAATTTGGAATTAAGGATCAAGAATTATTGTGCATTGTTACCAAATAGTTTTGTATTGTAATTCACTTTTGAACACATGAAATAACAGTTAAAGCTGATGTGGTGACAGACCTTTTGTAATTAACTTTTGCAATTTTATCTGTTGATTCAGATGGGCTAAACTTTATCATTTATTGTGACTATTACTTGTGTATTGTTTTACTTATGATTTTAAAGTTGTTAATCAAGTACATACTGTTATATTTCCAACCAAGGAACATTATAATGGTTTCATTTGTCTTGCATAACTTCACTGATTAGCTTCTCGACATCACTCCCCGTGAACGGAGGCAATTTAAAGAGATAAATAGAAAACAAAAGAAAGTCAAAAGATGAAACAAGGAAGTGGATGAGGTTTAACATGTTTCTAAAGCAGAAAAATGAAATGAAAAGAATGAGCAAGATAATGTTACCTTTGTGGGCGTCCACCATCAATTAATGATCAATAGTAAGAAATTGACGCAGGTGGGGTGTGTAGTCTGTCGGCGAGAGTGCAGGGGTAACATGGCAGGACCCTAAACCCTGGGGACTGACCGGCCTCCGGGGTGACGTCCGTAGTCTCCCTCATCGGACTCTCCCCACCTCGCAGTGGTGCAGTGTGGGAAACTAATGCTGCACGGGAGGCTGAGTGTTTGTAGAAGGCGAAACTGAAGTAGAACAGGAGGATGATGATGTAACAGTGGGGGAGTTGATCCCCTGGACAGGAGAGCACAGAGGTGCTGAGGTAGGGAGTTGTGTCAGAAGATGGGCAATGGGTGAGGATGGGGTTGAAACGGGAGCCGGAGAAGAGGAGGGGGTGAGAAGGAATGAGGTCCCGCTGGGTGACTGTAAGGCCAGACGAACTATGGTGTGACTGTCGAGAGATGTGCTATATTGGGCGGTGGCAGAGACTTCCCTCTGGATCCAATACGCCCCAGTCTCAGGATCCCTAACCTCAAGTCCCTTCTGAACAAGCTTCACAAAATTTGGCCTAGCGGTCTGCTTCCTACCTAATCGTTTCGGCATAGCGTGGTCCTAACTCTGATGAGAGTCGAGGGAAAAGTATTGTTGGGCTGGTATCCTCTGGGATCTCCGGTTTAGTGTGTTACACCATGGTGCAGCAGAGCTTATTGTTGGTGCTACTTAGGCGGACTTCTAGAGGAGCGTTAGAAGTGTGCTTCAACACGACCCTAAGCCTATTTACAGCTTTCCCAGTCAAAGGCAAATCATCCAGTCATTGCTCGGGAAGTGCTTAGCGAAGGTGCCACCTCCAGAGAGTGGTGGGCCACTAGCTAAAGAAGGGTGAAAGAGAACAGGAGAGCCAACAATGGGGATAACAGGTTGATGCAAGTGTTATAGAGTATTGTTGAGGGGAAAACGTAGTTTAATGGTGTAAGTCACAATAGGGATCAATCACCTTGTGCCTAGGAAGCCTGAAGCATGTGTGAGAAAGATGGCCATAGAGCACTAGTTCTCATAGAGAGTGTCGGCAGTGCAGGTTTTGACGTCTCTGGAACTGACTCGTAGGCAACGTGGCCATAAAGCTGGCTGCATAGGATGCTCACGGTCATGAGGGGTGCTTCTGGAAGGGGTCCGGCAGTCGCTGGTCTTCCAAGCCTGGAGCTGATGCTTGATGTGTGGTGGAGAACTGTACCGTTGCAGACACTGAACCCCAGCAATTATAATTGCTTTCGCGCTGGCCTGGAACACTTGCTGGAACTGAGGGAGCGGTGTGAGTTGCTTCATGAACAACAACTGACTTTGGTGGCTGGCGCTTTCTCTTTTATACCCTCTTCTGAGTAGTCCACAGTGATTGGCCGGCCAGTTGCCTAATGAGAGGCGGTGCGGATGTGAGGGGTTGTTTCCCCCCCTCTCTTATTGTCTTCCACTGTACTTACAGGGGGCAAGACTTCTTGTAATTAACTTGTGCAAATATCCTTGCCCTCGGTTTGGGGGAGAGAAGGCATAACCAAGGAAAGGTTTAGGGAGGTTAAAAATATTTGGCGTCAGTGTAGAGTGCTCTGACGTGTGCAGGGATAAACTATGGTTGGTGGGATTACAGTAAGGTGTGGGAATATGAAACGGGCAGGATGAGGTGACAGCGTCGCAGCACTAGATGCTGCGAGTGTGCATCAGTATTAGTATCTTGAAAGTTAATGTACAGGTAGAGCAATTACTAACACAACTTAGCTTATACGAGAGGTGAGATAAAACTAATTAAAAGGGAGATTCAGAGATGTGCAATAACCTGTATTATAGATAAATTACATATTTAACTACATACTGTATAAGGTCTCACACCATAATTTTTACTATAGCTTTACCGATCCGATACGGGTAAATAAAAAACAATTCTACTGTTTCTATTTTTAATGGATAATTATTTGCATGTAATGGACAAAATAAAAATCTTCAAAATTTAGTTGTATGTTGAATGATAAAGGCATTTGTTATTAAATGTAATTAAAATGGAAAAAAAAAAACTGACATTTTGTTAAAATTAAATTCTGTTCACAATTAAATTCTTCTTAATCAATAACATCTTTTTTGTTAAGAAAATCCATGCCTTTGTATTAATGAAACAAATGAAATTCTTTATTGTACTTTATTAGATTCCACTGTTTGAAAATGGTGGCACATAAAAAAAAATCATTTTTTTACTACCTAGCTATTAATTTTTCACCACCAGACTGAAATTTACTCTATTCCAGACTTTATGAATAGAGATACCTGTTTTCTGTGAAAATGTGTTCACGACTTCGTTAAGTTTGTTGAGGTAATTTCTTTAACTTTTCTGCAAGTTTTCATGAAGTTTCGTTACATATTTCACTAATTTTTTGTATGTCAACAAATATTTTGTGGTAAAGAATGTGTGCAAAGTATCGTACCAAAGTTAAATATTTTAATAAAATAATTTATTTTTACGCAAATCTGGAAATTGAAGAGTTGAATTTGTTAAATTTAATAGTTGGGTAAGTCATATGTATGGAATGGGGATACAAGTTTATTAAATGACATTAGTTACCAAGAATTCTTCACTGTCGTTTATTCCAGCCAAAAATCAGACTTTTTATGGACAAAAAATTGCAAAAAATTTCTCCAGTCTGTTATGTCAATTATGTTACTGTTATCCATTATACCTAATAATTTAAAACTGACATATATTTATTTATGTCATAACATCTGTATTATAATTTATTGGTACAAAAACAAGCAATTATGATTGAATAACTTTGAATAACCTATACATCTTGAATATGTTTTTGTGTTTTATGTCTTATTTATGATGCAACTATTTTCCATTGTATTTACTGTTTTTGCTGCCAGTAAAATGTGTGCTGAATTATGTCATTCGTTTCTTGCATTTTATGTATTGACTAGTGGTGCGCCCGTGGCTTTGCTTGGGTTTATTTATTACTCATAGTAGATAGTATTTAAGTACTTTAATTAAAAGACCTTTTTGTACACCAGATAGGTCATCAATGCTAGAATAACGAATCTGCTATTCTCTGTTTACTCTAAGTTGAGTTCTGAAGTAAACAAATAACGTAAGGGCGCGTACACACTTGTGAGCCGAGCGGTTCGCGAATAGCTTGTAAGTCGCTCGCCATGTGTTCGTGGTAAAATTAGTTCCAACGAACCTCCAGCGATCCACAGGACAGCTGAACCAACAAAGAGCCTACAATGAGTGGATATTAGTCTACTGATGGCAAGGTAGGTTCGCGAGCATTGTCTAAACACACGAACATGCAGGGAGTGCGTCAAGACTAGCGTTGCGGATCCCTTTGTGTTCGTTGAAAAAACGGACTTCCTTCGGATTGTCGCGAGCGGCTCGCAGGGCGTTCGTATGTCGCTTGGGACAGCGTACAAACTGGCGAGCATGCTGCTCACGAGCAGTTCGCGAACCGCTCGGCTCGCAAGTGTGTATGCGGCTTAATATCATTGCACTTTGCTAGATTCTAATTGGCTCAATTTGTGCAGCGCGCTTACGAACTACTACTGCATTTCCAACTGACAAAACTGTGTACAGTTGGTATCATAGGAAACAACAACGTCCTATATATTAAAACAATATTGCATGAAAATTTTATACGTGTTATCTACACATGGAAACAAAAATTACATAAAAACTTGATAAAAATATTGACATGTGCAATTACAGTATATTTCTAGATTTAATTGTAATTATCATGCCATGACTAACGATCGTATTTATATATTCTGGTATTTACGTAACGAAAATTTGGTACTACATGCAGAAAAAAAGTTGTCAACAAAATGAGTGATTAAACTTACTGTAAAGTCCTCCTGGATTATTTTGTACGTACTTTGTTTTGGAAAAATTACATTTTGTAAATCACCAAACGATCTGTCGATAATTCATGACACATATTCATTATTTTTTTTGTAAAGAACGTTATGCGAGAATTTTATTCTTGCCTTATAAACATCACCGCAGTTTGTTTAGTAATGAAGACATATATCCACGTTTTGAAAACCATGCAAGACATTTTTACTGTTCATGTCCAGCGTCACATAACCTAATGTGCAAGCGATGTAAACATAAAGCGACGCAAGGACAGTACGAAATAGATTTTTAGTTCGTACGAACTGGAACGGAAAAACCATTTGCGGTACCCACAACATTGATGCATTAATGTACAAAAATACTTTGAAAAAAATAAAACATAATGGATTGTGATATTTCTGACTTATTTTTACTGTGGTAGTTATTACTGAAGTAAATTTTTGGTATTTTCAGAGTATCGTACATCTCTAAATACTAGAAAGTGTACCAAGAAACTCTTATGTTCAACAGTACATCAGTCGTTAAATAACTTGTGAATCATCTGTACGGATGTGTCATCCACTAACCGTACTACAGTAATAAACATGTAGCATCGTAGATTGTGTTTGCAATGTCTGTTAATTTTTGATATTTGTTAATATATCTCTCTCATTAAGTGATGGAGTGGTAAATTTACATGTACATGACGGATAATAAATATCTATTTTGTATGCAAGATCACAGTGCACAACGTTTGGCAGCCAATGAAAATGTTGGTTTATAATTTGCTTTGTTTATCCTAAAACTCAACTTAGAGTGAATGGAGAATAGTTGAGTTAACTCTGCAGCAGGAAAAGTAGCTATAGCTGTGCATGCGAAAAGCAGTCTTAAGTTTGTCACTGCCACTAACAGCAACTTCGCCTGGGCCTTATTAATAGTCACAATAATGTTGAAGTTGTGGGCTAATTACGGACTCTTTAATTTAAGATGGTAATCAAATGAAATACGTATTTTACGTGGTATGAAGACTGATTTCCTTAAGCACAACCATTGGTGATGATGTCCTCAATAACATATTTGTTTTCAAAACCTTTACTTGAAGTTAAGTCACATAAGGGAGTTTTGGCAGGATAATGTTTCGCTGAAATATAAACGTACTGTATTTGTTGCCCCAACCTTGAGGTTAGTGAGGTGATATATGTGGGCTGATGGTGTAGAGGGACTTCAGTTGATAGTGGACTGCGTAATCCATTTTCACCACTATTTAACGACTTCTAAATTGCTCTAATTTAATTTGCCTTGCAGTTTTTTTTTTGTGTCAGACGTGCACATTTGCACAGCCTTTAAAGAAATTTGAGCACAGAACCTCCCGAACTATACATCGGAGCTACAAACAACTGCTCCGTGTAACGTTGAAATTATCCGTGAAAACCAATTTAAAAAATAGAGTATTAATTTCCTAGGCTCATAGAGGTTGAATAAATAAATAACTAAATAAATAAAAATAAATTAATAAACTGTAGAATGAAATTCTTGTACTTGCTTTTCAGATTATCTGCCTTGAATGTTTAAATACAAATTTTTCTTTTTAGTAATTACGGTATGTTATTTTATAAAATAAAAAAATCTTGCAATACTTATGTTACTTACGTATGCATCGTTCTGATGCGAACATCACTTCAATATCTCCACTGGTTATGATAAGCACATAGGCTGATAGAAAAATTTTATATAATTTCACATCTTAAGAGATATGAAAAGATACTATAAAAATTCGATGAGTAGAGATGGTGATTTTTCGTTTTTGCGAAATAGATGCGAAAAAATGCGAAATTGTATTATTTTTGCTATAAAATGCGAAATTCTAACTTTTCTGTTATAAATGCGAAATTGAGATAAATGACAAATTTTGTTAATTTTTTGCTTCTATACTGGCCAAATATGGTAACTACAGAGTTGATACGACCTTTAGATGA
>PNEQ01074084.1:0-22404 GCA_003012365.1 Medauroidea extradentata
CTGCCTCTCTCTATGTCTTTAGTGTCTCTGTCTCCCTCTCTGCTTCTCTCTGTCCCTCTACGTATCTCCCTGTGTCTCTCTGTCTCTCTCTATGTTTTTAGTGTGTCTGTCTCCCTCTCTGTCCCTCTCTGCTTCTCTCTGTCCCTCTACATATCACCCTGTGTCTGTCTACCTCTCTCTATGTCTTTAGTGTCACTGTCTCCCTCTCTGTCCCCCTCTGTTTCTCTCTGTCCCTCTACATATCACCCTGTGTCTGTCTGCCTCTCTCTATGTCTTTAGTGTCACTGTCTCCCTCTCTGTCCCTCTCAGCTTCTCTCTGTCCCTCTCCGTATCTCCCTGTGACTCTGTCTCTCTATATGTCTTATGTGTATCTCTCTCTGTCCCTCTACATATCTCTCTGCCTCTCTATGTATCACTATGTGTGTCTCTGCTCTCTATTTCTGCCTCTCTGTCCCTCTCTGCATCTCTGTCACTCTGCGTATCTCCCTGTGTCTCTCTGCCTATATTCTTCTGTATATCTATGTCTCTCTGTGTGTCTCTCTCTCTGTCCCTCTTTGCTTGTGTCTGTCTCTATGTCTCTTTGTGATTCTGTGTCTATCTCTACCACTCTCTTTCTCTCTGCCACTCTATGTCTCTGTATGTCTATCCCTGTATCTCTCTGTCGTTCTCAGCCGCTCTCTGTCTCGCATAGTGTCGCAAATTTTATTGGTACTACTGTATAAATAAACAAAGTGTTGAGAGTCTGTTTCTTCTCAGTCAAGACTGAGGATTCATTTCCGGATAGGTCTGTGGTTTAGGGTAAACCGTTTCACCTGATCGCGAAGGAAAGAAAAACAATTTTGTACAATAATGGGTTAACAGCATCTTTTGCCAATATAGTTTTCTTACCCCTTCGCCCCCCCCCCCCCACGGTGGTTTAATTCCACTTTCTCATTTTCCATACCGACGGCCGCCTATGGGTGGGCGTATTTTGCGCGTTCAACGTCCAATAGGCGCGGAGAGATAAGGGTGACATAGTACACTCATTACGCTTCATCCTAGCCTCTAGGTGCAAGTCATTAACTAACGAGCAGTCTTCTAGCTGACAACTCGCCTCTATGAGATATTCAGTAGTGACCGTATAATTTTATGACGATACAGGTGTGTTGTACACCAGCGGCGTAGCGTGGCTGTGCTCCAAGTCGTGCGGTATTAACAGCGACTATATGCTTTGAGCAGTTGTGTTGTTGTAGAGACCAATGCGTATATATTATAGGTAGAGATGATGTTTTATAGCGGGAAAACTTGACTGTCTACTGGATTTCAACACACGTTCAGCTTACCAGAAGATTACTGGCTTTAGCTTGTACTTGGAGCTACTACCCTATTTGACTGAGCCAATAAGAATCCCAATGTCGTAATATTTGATGCCTGTTATTGCTCTGCTGACAGCTACATTGTGTCAGAAGTATATCACCCAATCAAACAAGTTGCAAGAAACTACAGTGTTTTGAAGGGTATGTTGGCACAAAAAAATTCCGTGATAAACCACCATCTCTAATTATAGGATAATTCGTACCTTGCCTCTTGTACGCTACTGGCTGTCGAGTGTTCCTGACCATACAAGTCAAATAGTTCCCCAGACAACTTAGTGTTGTGTAAAGTCACTGCTGGTCACCGCACACCTTGGAACACTCCACGCGACGCCACTGTTGTACACGCCTAAATTTTTCTTTAATATTCTTAAACAAATTTTTAACGGTTTTAAAGGAGCTTGAAAACACATATTTTCCCTATCTATGGCATATAAAAATAAACTTTAAATAATACTGGAGGACGTGAAAAGGGTATACAAACGTGTAAAGTTCTTTCAATGCTATTTAAAATAAGGCATTCCTCACGTATGAGGAGCAGCGTTCTAATAAACTCGTGTCGACAGAAGCTTTGCACTCCACTTGGCCGCTACACGAATCTTCTTATAGGCGATTCGCGATAAAGTGAGCACGCAAAAAAACCCTGCAAAGTTCTATTTTCAGCCAATTTGTATCTTTCCGCGCGTAACGGCGGGAAATATCTGACCTCTCTGGACACGTCACTTGATGTTTGCGCTTGTAAGATAAAGTGTAGCCAGTATGAATCCACGCAGTTATATATTTAATTAATTAATTTTATAACGTACAAGTATGTCGATTTCGGTTGATTTTGTTTCAGTATTGTTTAATTTAAATTGTAAAATACACGGACGTATATATTGTAATTTCGCTGTCAACAACACAAACAGTAAGGCAACTATAGTAAATGTTCAATTATATGCAATAACGGCTAGTGGTATTTTTCAAAGGTTAAATTTTTAGTACTAATTTTATCCCGAACGACCTATACTAATGTATGCACCAAGTCCATGTTCTTTTGCTTCTATTTTTTTGCGATGATATTTTTTTTTTTAAGCTTAACCGTGAGAATGTATCAAAAATGTGTTCGGCAGTTTGGTTAACTATTTTTTTTCCGTGATAGCTTTTTTTTTTTTTCAGAACAAAAAAAAATTATACTGTTTTGACTAAAAAGTCAACTAACCAAAATTTCGTTAGTTACATAATTAACTAAACCCATTGTGTTAACTACCTTGAAAAAAAAAATTAGCAAACATGGAGAAGACGATTTCAAACAAAACTGCCAAAACATATTTTTTATATCTGCGTAAAAAATTAATATCGCTAAACAAGTAGAAAAGATAAAGCATGGCCTTAAACTACAAGAATCATTTCGTGCTTTTGCAGAAAAGATCGGACAAAATACTAAGGAACATTATTTTCCCTGTTATGTAGCAGCTGGATACCTTGCACTTTCCTTTATGGGTGTTAAACTGCTCCGTGATGAGTAACAAACCTATATTACAACCGTGTGCAGAACATCAACAAGAAGTTTATAGAGGTCAAACCCACAAAGTCGTTCACCTAACAGAGTTTGTTTGTGATCTTCGTGATTGTTTGCGACTGTGTGTATATCAGGCGTTACAAAAAGGTACGGCCAAACTTTCAGGAAACATTCCACACACACAAAGAAAGAAAATTTGTGCTATGGACATATGTCCGGAAACGCTTAATTACCATGGTAGCTCAATTCCTTACATCTCGTTTAATGTCAACACAAGCAATGCAGTCCAGATTACCTTCCGTCAAGTGGCCCACCTGGCGGTGAACCTAGGAAATAAAGTACATTGTCAAGAACCAATCCATTAGGTATTTGGGACATTTTCTGTACGAAGAGCTATTTACGATGACATTTAACATGATATAAGGAATTGAGCTCTACCAAGGTAATTAAGCGTTTCCGGACATATGTCCATATCACATATTTTCTTTCTTTGGGTGTGTGGACTGTTTCCTGAAAGTTTGGCCATACCTGTTTGTTACATTCTGTATAGGGACCTGAATTCGAAACCGTGCTAACTCCAAAATGTATGAAATAGTAATAAAAAGTAGTATCTTTTTCGTGTGCATGTGTATCTACCTTAAATATGTTACTAATTAAAATACTCCGGTTAGTATCACAGTTCAGATAGAAATAAATGCACACAGTAAGGAATTGTTTTTGTTAATTCTTAAAGTTTGGAGTTAGCACGCGGTGGAATTCAGGTTCCATTATAGTATACGTGCATACGTAGGCCTACAGTTTGTCCAGAAGCGGCCGCATAATAACCACACCACGCGAGACTTGGGCTGAATTGGAGACAAAATATAGGTGCCAATATGCTGTACAACATTTTTCGCAAGCAACGTGGCAACACAGCATGCGAAAAGGCCCCTACTGCGCTCCACATCCAGGTATTATTTTATGTACCCATTTTAGCTTCTAGAGATGATGGTATATCGCGAAAATGTTTTGTGCTAAGATAGCGTTGAAAACACTGACACAACGTAGCTGTCTGCAGACCAATACCAGGCATAAAATATTACAATATCGGGATTCTTATTGGCTCAGTCTAATAGGGCAACAGCTCCACGTGCAAGCTAAAGCCAGTAATCTTCTGGTAATCTGGACGTGTATTGAAATCCATCAAACAGTCAACTTTTCCCGCGATAAACCATCATCTCTACTTATTGCACGTCATATGGACACGCTGTATACATGCATATACATAAACATAACATGTCCTCAATACTCATATGCCCCAAACGTTCTATTCGCAACACAAGCTCAATTTTCCGAAATTCTTTAATGGAAATGCCCGTTAAAAATATAGGTACGTTTTAATTGTCCTAAAATTATTTAAAGCATTTCAGTCTATATATTAACTTCAACAACCTATGGATACTAATATAACTTAATAAATGAATCAAATTTGTATATCCAATTTACTTCTTACATTTGCCTGTATATCAAGCAACTCAATCCTCCACTAACTACAAGCTGCACGCACAATCGATTCCATAACAGCACACTAGCTGCTATGTCATCACTGTATTTATATTTAATTCAAAATAATCTGACCAATAAATATAATGTAGTTTATCTGTATCAGCATGAGGGTAATATGCATCGTACGAATGTTTTAGTACGTAATTAACACATGGTAAATATATATAAGCATGTATGAAGGCATATTCATATTCATAGAATAATTAATTTATTTATGGAAACTCTTAAAAACCTTTTCAACAAAAGTGGGAAACGTGTGTAGTAACCATGGTGTTACGCACTCAGCAAGAACACGTCATATATAACTAGATAACGTGAAAGAAGCAACGGCGAAGACAGGTGCCGATGCTGGAAAACAGATGAATGGAGAAAAGATCAAGAAATGACATTCCCGATTACGTAAAACAAGGTACAATAAAGAACCGGCCGTGCCGAAGACAAGTGGACACTGGGCAGTAAAAATACGCGTGTGAGTTATACGGGAAAGAAAATGCGAGTGTTCGCCAGAGGCGAGTATGAATTTCAAACGTAAATTAACTGCTTAATACGATGACACGCCGCCTTGCCACCAACGTATTTATGTGTATTTCCAACAAATTTCTTGTACATTTTACAGCTGCTCGCACTGTAATTACAAATATTTTTGTTTACAATATTTTTAAAAATGTAAAAGCACAAAAATTTTGTAAGCAGGGTACCATAATTGGTAATTTTTTTTTCACATCGGTGAAGATAACTGTAACGATTTTTAACAGAACACTTTTTAAAAAATTGGATAAAGTGCAGTCACGTATTGCACAACTACATGTAGGTATTATTAAAAATAATGAGTTTGGTAGGAAAAAATATTTTCTTCGCATTTGGCTCATTTTCGTAACAAAATTTGTGATACTTTAGGTTGCAAAAATATATTACAGCTGTTGGGTTTACTTCTACGAAAAAATAAGGGTGTAAGTAAATATCTGTATGTACTAGCTGCCAAGACAAACGTTGTTTTGTCACATAAAAAACTTATTGTAAGTGTGTAAGGATGTTGTATATAAGTGGGAAGAGGTATAATAATAAAGAAATTATTAATACTAATAATAATACAGCAGCGACACCTGGTGGGGATAGACTGGTATTAGCTCGTGGGGATAACTGATCAATTATCACTTACACAGTTATCGACAGGATTCTATAATTATTAAATTTAAAATATTTACTAAACAATAGCAGTATAAAAAATAGATACAAACCTATTCGCAGACCTACCGAATGTATATACAAAATTTAATTGAAATCGGTTAAGTCGTTTCGGAGGAGTATGGAAACAAACACTGTGACACGAGAATTTTATATATTAGATATATGTATGGGCGTGTGTTACAATAATGTAGCAAATTTTTCCGTATCAATACTAAACCTCTGTAAAAATACCATGCATGGTGTAGTGCCCAGTTAGGCTACCATCTTTCTTTCTCGAAAAATGATTCCAGAAAGTATTACGTCAAGATAATGTATTTCGTGCACTAACGTCTGTTCAGACATGTCAGATCTTGTTTAAGCAAAAATTTGCACTTTCACCTTGAGTAAATTTTTGTATTTTCAGTTCTGAGAATTTGAAACATTGATATTCATGGGTAGATATTTACTCTTACGTTTTACTGCACTACATACTCCGTATAATACGTTATAACCTAATTTCCGTAGGGAAGTATGTTGCATTTCAGATAACCTCAGTAAATTTTGGCAGCTACTTATGGCCAATTGACATTATGTTATGTGTGCCACAATGCAAGACAACATTTACCGGTCGTACTTACGGTTGAACGGATCACTCAAGTTCAATTTAAAACTTAAAATGTCGACTAACATAAAAAATCTAAAACAATGAAAAAATAATGCCTTCTGAAGTTGCAGATTTTGGTGAAGTTAAGAGAAACAGATTAAACTTCACACGGTTTGTACTTTTAGTTCTTTACGGACTTGTGTAATAAAATGTATGATCAACGAAATGAGTGTTTGGATTGTTACTTTATCAATAAATAACGAATATGGTTAAAGCAAATACATGCAAATGTTTTATAATGCATCAACGCTGTGCAAAACACCCACGCATCACTGGTTGACAACAAATAGTTACTTTCACGTCCACCCTCTATTGGGCAATTCTTCGCGTTGGGCTGACGGTTAGTGTGTTAGCGTGACGTCATGGATATTCCTTTTCTTATTTTGGCGCATGCATTTATTGAGCTTACGACAATGTATAAAAACCAGATTTACATGTAATGATAAAACGCTTGTTTTCTATATTTGAAAAAAAAAATTGTTCGTTACTTTTTCAAAAAGTGAAAATCTCTTATTCAATCTGTAAGTTTATTTCGCTGATGCAATCTGTAATGTAGTTTTTCACTTAATCCCGACGGAGCAGCTTCAACAGTGTGAATATGTGTAAAATCACCAGAAAACTGAATAATCACAGTTTCCAATTTGGCGTGTGGTACACGTAGTTCTGTAGTTTGGCTTTCGACACGTACAACAAATATTATAGTTTTGTAGAGCTAATATGTGTGCTACGGGACCACAGCGAGTGAAAATTGGGACCCGGAAGCACCGCGTGTCCTATAAGGTCGATTCTTGCCCGCTAAACACGCGCATCATCGCCTGTAACCGCAAGGCACACAACTGGACTCTATCGTCTCCTCGGAACAAAAAAATCACAGTGGATAAATACATTGCAGGCTACAAATTTATGCTCTTAAAAATAAATAATATAATTTGTGTGCATTTTTTAAAAAAATTATTGAATTCTTAAAATTTTTATTTTTGGTTTAAATGTTTTTTTAATACAAATAATTTTTATTCTTTATTTTTATGAGCATGACATTGTAGCCTGCAATGTCTTCACGCACTGTGATTTTTTTGAGTTTGGTATATCAGTTGGTTTTAGTGTAGTCGTTCAAACGGAAACATGCAAAATATGACTTTAACAAGCAATTACGCGAAAACTATGAGAGATAAAAATTTCATAAGAGCCAAATTTAGTCACATTTTGTGTCTAAAATAAGAAAAAAATTTCTGGTGCAAATAAAAAATTTAAAAAATGGCGATGTAGATTGTGGTAGACTGCGCCCTTAAAAGCTTGTGCCTACTAAGTTTGCAGCAACGGAGCTAACGAAATTCTGAGAGACAATAATGATAAAAATATTAAAATAATAATTTGACGGACCTAGTTTTGAAACTTACTTTTAGTCAAATTCAACTTACACGCTCATATCTCGTTTACTGATATTTTCATTTACTTATCTTTATTTATTCTATAGTGTAGAATTTATAACATATTCACTGACATTCAGATACATATTTGTAAGACCTATTAGTCTATATAAATAAACCCTTTTAATTTTGGAAACAAATTACAAGTAAAGTCTGAAATTTTACATGGGTTTGTGAAAAGGCTAACAAATAGTTTAAGGAGTCTCTCTAGTTAATAAATTAGTACCATTTCAAGAATATTTATTTATTATAATTTATCAGACAGTACTATATCTTCGACAGTAATTTTTTAAGAAAACAACAGCAGTATCTTTGTTACTAGACTAGAAGTTTAGATGGTGGAATATCGGTACGATTGTAAAAAAAAAAAAAATAGGATTTCAGCGAAATATTACAATATAATACCGTTTGTTTATAATACATATTTTTTAGTAACATAGATGCATCTTTTGTGAATATATTTCCGTTTTAAAACTCTTTAGTAACTTTTTTTTGGGAAAGTCGACTTTAAGCAAAGCATTTTTTCGTATTTTCTGTCCCTTTTTCTCTTCTACGCTCACAGATACTCCCTCCGGTCAATGTCTACCTTGGTTTCCACACTCAGTGTGTATTATCAGACAAGAATACGCCTAGCTGTCGCTCCAAGTGTACGTCCACCGACTGCTTGCTCTTAGAGCTTCAGAAGTGATGGAGACATAAGGGCGACCTTTAAACGCGTATCAAATGCCGCATCGCCTCAACCATCCAAGCGCTGAACTAGCGTTCAAGATCCCAGCGGTGAACATATAATTTTATTGATGGAAAGCCTGTAGCAAGGTTCAGTGCACATTGCAATCTGAGTTGCACATACATCCGGTTAGTACATCTGTCTGGACTTTGCTTACAGTGACGCGTTCAATAAAACTATAGGGTCACCGCTTAAAACCCCACAGTAAAAACGTTACGAATGGAACCCTGCGCGCGCGTTTACGACTTTGGTCGTAGAGGCGATATCACAATACATGTGCTGGCCGACGTAGCTCGTAGCGCCTAATAGATTTTCGCTTCACAACACAAACATACCCTCCACAAGGCGGCCGCCTTAAGGCCATGATCCATCATTTATTTCAAACAATTGCAAATAACGCGAATATTTTTTGACCAAATGCTTTGAAAAAATTTGAGACTGTGTACAGTCACACGATACACAATTTTGCTTCATTTTGGCTTATTTTGACAACAAAATATGGGATACTTCAGGGGCAAACATATAAAAATCCGCTTGGTGTATTGTAACAGAAAAATTCAGATACAAACGATGATATTATATAAGTGTTAAAACTATAAGAATGAATTTTTTATGTATGTATAAATTTGCGTTTAAAAATATATTTTCGAAAATACTGCAAAACTAAAGAGCCAGGCCGGAACCATTTAAGCAAAGCAAGCAGGTGAGTGTTCGACTGCACTGTACACGACATTCACAAAGCCTCGTGTATCCAGCATCCCGCGAAGAGGCAGAGAGAAGTTGCAGCGACGCTTCAACAATAATATCGCCATAGCGTAACGAATGACCGGCGGAGCGAGTCGATTGCGACTGCCCGCTGTGATAGTCGACATTCACGCCGCCGTTAATGGTCAATACACACCCTGCCCCTCCCCATCCCCCTCAAAGACTCCAGACATATTGCATGACGCCAGTGTTGACACCCAAACACTGCAAGTGGCAACTGGACCCATCTGTCACGCCTTTACATCACCGTTCAACCAGACAATCGTCCTCTTGACTCTGCAAACCGCGGCTTCTTCCTTCAGACTAGGTAAAATATTGACAGATGGCAGCAATTATATATATATATATATATATATATATATATATATATATATATATATATATATATATATATATATATATATATATATATATATATAGATGACCCAGTTCAAAAGGGCAAACAACACAAAATTCCCAGTTTTGAGTATAATGAATATAGAAAGATTTCCGTTTCGCCGAAAAATCAGTTGATTAACATATTTGGTTGGTGTTGATATGAAGGAAAAGTATACAGGTAACTAATTAAGATGTTTAAAATTCTGCCTTTGCTGAAATTATCACACTTTAAAATGAAAAATACAATTCCTAGCTCTACTGGCAATCAGTTTTAATTGCCATGTTATTAAAACAAGGGAATTTACGTTTTGTTTTTCTTTTCATCTGGATAGAGCGCACTTCTACCTGTGTGTTAGTGAGCCAAACTCAAAAACACACACACACACACACATAACTATATATATATATATATATATATATATATATATATATACATACATGTTTATCACAAAATCTCGCACAATTATTAAGACTGAAGTGATGTAGGCATTTTGGAAGCACGTATTATCCATCATAATTCTTATATCAGTTTCGTTTCTGAAAATTGGCAATAACAACGAAAGAGCATAAAATAAGTACGAACAGAATTTTGACGTCACAAGCGATTGTATGCTAGTTCTGCTACGGTATTCTATGCGAAACCGTCTTAAGTAATTACTCAACTTCCTACTCTGGACGATTCTACAAGGTTGACAAATACATTAATTCAATCAATATTAGCTTTAACCACAGCCTTACTCAGAGTTTTAACGTAGATAGCGATTTAAAATTTTAAACTCAAATACATTTATTCCTAAAAATTAATAAATTTTGAGTCGACAGCTGTCTTTCCCCATTAAATCATATAAATCACAGGGAATCCTCAGCAAAACAATAGCATGTCTTCGACTAGTGTTGGACTTAATTTTTACAGGGAATCTACACAATGCTTATTCAAGTTTGTATGCTTTATAGTTTTTAATCATGGACAAGGAAACAAATAATAAATTAACAAATTCAACAAAATTACACACATTCGTTTAAATTTTGAACTGGGAACCTAAAAAGACAGAGTAATAGGTAGGGTAACATATCTGAAGGCACAACTTTCCAAACCATACACGACCACGTTCAATTTTATAAGAAAGAAATAAAAAAACTGATGTTGGGCTACTAATGAAAACGAAATATGACAGGTTTATTGCTGCGAGTAATTTTAACTGTCAAATTGTGGCTATAAATATGACATTATGTAGCCTAAATATTATATTAGGTTCGTTATTAAAGAAAAACAAGATATGTTCATGTCTAGTTCGGAATGAATATTATGGACATGTTTGACTTTAAAGGCAGTAAACTTGAATCTCCCACCTCTACGTCTTCCAGTAGACAGCAGATGTTGCGCCCTTTTTAAGAATGCAAGATTACAGTGAGGTGGTCATGTATGGTTTTAAATGAAAGCACAAATGTTCGTCCTATTTTTTAACGGAACATTAAATTTTCCGTCTAAATCAGACGAGGCTACATATTCGTATGTAACTCACGAACCTTAGATAAAAAAAATATGTTAGCTATTTTTCAGATTTTTGAGAACACGTTTGGTTTTGAAAGTTTGCTCATTTCCGCATAACGTTCTACTTAGTTTTAAACGTCTCACGAATAACGCATACCTTATATGCGATAATGTAAGTAATAGGCTAATGATAAATCTCAAGGCACCGAACAAGATATCCTCTAGGATTATATATTTTTGGAAGTTACATAGTACGATTATTTTATTCAATTATTTCAATAACCATTTTTTTCCAACACGTGTTGAGTGCATATTCCGCAAAACGTTCAATTTCAACACAAACATTAAATTACCGTACATCAAATATTCATCTATGTATTGTTAATTAAAAACGTACCTTACCGATGAGTGTTTACACTCACAACTCATGAAAATAAGAAAAATTATGATAACCTCAATCAAACTAAATTCAAATTAACACTTGTGAAATCTGCAATACACATTAAAACAAACGTTATTTTAGGCTGAGTATGACGCTAAAATATTTATTTTAAAAGGTAAGGAAACACTATTGAAAATACTGCAATTTTAAGTGTATTTTAATTAGAATTGTGATTTTAATCAGAATTTCACTAAGATTATCTGG
Organism: Medauroidea extradentata; assembly: GCA_003012365.1. Taxonomy (NCBI): domain Eukaryota; kingdom Metazoa; phylum Arthropoda; class Insecta; order Phasmatodea; family Phasmatidae; genus Medauroidea; species Medauroidea extradentata. Next base: position 11,665 of record PNEQ01074084.1, read on the forward strand.
TAAACTGTTTTAATTTATTCAAGCGCAAAAAGTATGGAATCACTGTGGTATTTCTTGACTGCATGAATGAATATATATATATATATATATATATATATATATATATATATATATATATATATATATATATATATATATGGAATTTTGGTTTTGAAAAATAACTAGCCTAATTTTTTTTCTGTAATTAAAAAAATCCAGTATCCGGGGTCACTTAGGCACATGACAAATATATTTTACTAAAAAAAAAATTATAGAAGAAAATAAATCAGTTACAAAATCATTAGAACGTACTATTATTGGGCTGCTGTCCAAAAAATGTCCGAGTCCTCCAGTATTTGAAAACTCCCGACAGAGCAGTAAAAGCCTATCGCTAGCAACGTGTTTGTTATCAGTTGTCCTTCTGACCTTGAACCCCGACTGTTTTTCTTAGTGTCTATATTTAGCCAGCGGTATCGTCACGTGATCCAGCTCTGATAACGTTCAACGCGCATTGAAGGAATGCGCATGAAAAGTTTCTAGTGTATTTAGCCCCGAGATAAGTGAATGAAGAAGCGTCTTATACAGTTAGTCGGATAATCCCATAATAACAATGTCGATAATACTTGACAAAACCAAATTCTATAACCTGTTCACGGTTAAATGAACACTTCTGAAAACCTCTTGTCATATATATTAACCCCTTCAGTGTCATTTTCACAGTATTCGCAAAGAATATTCAAAATAATCCCAAAAAATTAATTTTTTTATTCTTTTAATTTTTTATTATTTATTTATTTATACTTCCTACTGATTTACAGCCCTAGATATCTCGGACAAATATCTTAAGTTGTTAATAACAAATAACTGTAGTGCTGTCCTAGATGTTTATTTTTCAGTACAGTGAAATCGATACGTATATAATGTGAATACGAATTACTTACACTGATATGTTTTCTTACCAATTGCGGAAAGATACTAACCAATAGATTGATAGGAAAAAATTACCCAGTCCTTCCCGGAAACAACCAAATGAGGCGGCGCAACGTTGCAATACGTTGGACTCGCGTATGGGAGAACCAGGGTTCGATTTGGGTCTCCGGCCAACCAGATTTCAGTTTTCCATGGCTTCCCGAAATCGCTCCATGTCAATGTTGGTATAAAACCTTTAACATAGACCATGGCTGATTCCTCTCCTAGTTCTATCAGTGTGCTGTCTATAATAACCTCACTGTCGACAACAGGTAAACATGGAGGTAATAGTCTATGGGGTGGAAGCGTTTGAGCAAATGTGAAGCATCCGGCAGACGACGTAGCTGTGGCAAAAACGTACACACTTAACATTCAGTTGAATTGAACTGTTTTAGTTTTTCTTTAATGCACAATTAAGGTGAAAGTTTGTGCAGCTTTCGGCTGCAACAGATTCGGCAGTTGCGGAGGACTAACTTTTCACAAGTAAGAAACTTTTATTCACTTTCATCAAGTTTATGTACATAAAGTTCGAGGTAACTTGCCATGTCCTTACAAGTTGAAAACTGTGCTGTCGCACCTGGTGCTGTTCTTCATACTATTGCCTCCATGGAGGTAAAGCCCACTTACTTCTGCCTTTACCATCCCGGAAACACTCAAATACAGCGTACGCTACTGTCCGACAGAGTTTCTAATGAACCGAACCAGCCAACCAATGGCTAAATCACCGACTGATCCTCAGGCTTGTTTGATTGTACGAGCAGAAGGTAGACGCGAGGACTACCGACAAACGTTACATTAGACGTGTACTCCAGTGATACATGGCCGGCAGCCCTATGACACACATACACGCATGGCTAATGACGCACCTCGCTTGAAAGAATCTGTCGGGGAGGGCCGAGGGGAACTTCACCACTACTAATACACGTGCCGACTGACGTAGTTCCACGGGCCGTCAACAAGGAAACTAAATAATGTCAGAAGAGATTATTGGTCAGCCCTCAACATCTAGGTCATTAGCACCGGTGAGGGGTGGCAGTGTGGAGCAGCATCGTCATGAAGGGGCAGGGGAAACGGGAGATCCCCGAGAAAACTCACCGACAAGTGGCTTCAAGCGGCACGACTCCCACATCACCTGCGGAAATCCGGCGACCGACACAGCCGGGAATCGAGCCCGGATATTCTTGGTGGGAGGCAGGTGATGTGAGCACTCGACTCATGACTTGAAAGAAGTATTTATCAGGGGCGCCCAACACAACTGGACCCCGGTTTAGTTTTTTTTCTAACTCGTGCCAATTACTAAAATATTTTTAAACGAAAAACTTTGAAAAAATTTGAGACAATGTGCAGTCACACGATGCACAATACTGTGGATGCCTTTTTAAAAATAATGTACTATTCGTCAGCAAAAAAATATTTGGCTTCATTTTGGCTTATTTTCACGACAAAAAACGTGGTACTTTGGATGACGAAATCTAAAAAACCGTTTAGTACATTGCTACAAAAAAATTCCGCTATAATTATGACATATTGGTGTCAAAACTGTGGAGCAAAATTTTTATATGAGTTGTAGATAGCAATTAAATAATATTTTTGAAATCACTGCAAACCTACGGAACTAGCCCTTAACCCGGTACCAGTGTCGCTCGTCCTACAGTTTCTAACGAGTAAACAATCACCAAGTGAGATATTCTCTTTAGAGAAATGTTCGAGGGGAAGACTGATTTCAGTTGAGGATTTTCCACTTAGAAGCGATGAGTGAAGCTGCGAGCAAGCCCGTGTTCTTCAAGGACAGTGAAAAAACATGCCGTGGACTATGTAACAAAACATTAAAACCAGTTCCAGTTAACATTTTGCATGTTAAATAATTGCTGAATTTGCAACTTCTTTCCTGTACATTTGAGATTTTTCTACAAATTCGAAATACTTCGATTTGCGAGTTTATAGGCCTAAATGTTTTATTACGTAGCTGATAAGATATTAGCTAGGTGAAAATTAATTAATTTAATTAAGTTACTTGGCTTTCACTATTTGCATGTCAGCGTAACATGCAAATTTTGACTTTGGCGTTCCGTTATGAGAAAACTATGCAAGCTAAAATAATTTTGAAAGAAGAAACCGTACTTACAAGTATCGTCTACGAAATTTTCATTCAAATGCAAAATTATGACTTTATACCACTTGAACACCTTGAAGACCATGCCCGGTAGTTTTGTAACGATTTTAAAGATATGTTTAAAGCAAAATAATTTTCGTATCGATGAATCCCTGCACTGTTTTGTCATAACATAAGTTGTACCTAATTTTTTAAAATAAATCAAAAATAAGTAAAATAATTTTTTTTGCGAACAGTGCATTTTTTTCTGCAAAGCACCTATATTTTATTGTGCAGCGTATGAGAGACGTGTCTTGAATTTTTCCAAAGTATTACGTTAAAAAAATTGGTACCAACGAGAAAAAAACTAAAATGGCCTTAATAATGGGCAGAAATATGTTAATATTCTAAAGGAAATAAAACAGGGCTTACAAAAGTGATCACTTTGCTACGAACGAAGGATCTTATAGCGTGAATATAAAGTTATCAGGATTGCACACACGTAAGTACATTTTCGTTGTCTGGTCAAGGCTATGAAGGCAGCCAACGTGTGCCCTTCAAACACGATGTTTCTATGCTGCGGACATACGCGCTCACTCGGGACAGAGGCTGCCAGAGGTCAAAATGTCACGTCTCACAACCTTCGTCTGCAAGCCAACGAGGAGTGCCCATATTATTCACAGCTTGCGACAGTATATCTACTTTCGTGGGCCTTACGCTGTCGCAATTGCATCGTGGTATTTATTCATACCTGGTGGCAGGGGCGTCATTTCAGGTTTTTCTTGGGGGGGGGGGCAAGATTTTTTTTTCGGCGACAGTGACCTCGTTGTATCTTTTTTTTTATTAATTAAGCATGTATACGTTAGAAACTTTAATAATAAAACTTCAGTTTTATGTGATTAGGTTAGCATTATTTAAACACAAAATACAAAAATAGATTTTATATTCTCAAAATTCTAAATCCAGGGGGGGAATTTGCCCCCTGCCTACCCCTAAATGACGTCCCTGCTGGTGGACGATTAAGACCCTTGTTTTAACTGTCTCTCCGCGGCAGTTGTTTACTAAGCCTAAACGAGAGCAGATATCAAAATCTGACTGGCTGTTTGGAACGTTCTATACCATGTTGGCTATTATTTTTTTCAAGACAGTAAACACTGTGATTTAGGCTAATTATGCAGAGTAAACCTATCAGTACCTGATGGTATAGGCCATTCATGATAAAATGAGTGTTGCATAAAGTTTTCTTTCAGCCGTTTTGCAGCCATCGTTACTGTATTTTATATGAATACTTGAACGCAACTAAAAACCAGCGGATAAACGTTTCAACTCCCTCAATAGTTAACATTTTTTGGCCCAATAAAATATATTTTTAGTTAATTACAAGTTCTGCTGAGTGCTCAGTTTATAGTGAACAGCCCATAGGCGCAACTAGAATGAACATTTAGGGAGGGCACAATTTTGTGAATACAGTTATATCCACGCTACACCTACCTGTAATCAGTAACAGGGGCGTAGCCAGGGGAGTGTTTTGGGTGTCCAAACATCCCCCGAAATAAAAAAAAACTTTTGCATCGTTAATAATATTATATCGGGCAAACTTTGATGTAATTTTAATCCACTATTTTGATTCCAAACCTGCTTAAATAGCACCAATTTGCACCCTAAAATCAAAATTTTTCCGGGGAGGACCCCCGAACCCCCACCCTAGTACGGGGTGTAAGTGAACACACCACCCCCCCCCCCCCAAAAAAAGAAATCCTGGCTACGCCCTTGTCAGTAACGTAGTCAGAATTTATGAATTTAAGACGGGGAAGGATGGCTATCCTGGGAATATTATAAAGGATCACCAACCACATCTTCAAGCGGAGGGGTCCGAGGGATCTCCCCTGGGAAAATTTCGTATTTCAAGGTGCAAAATAGTGCTTTTTTAGCAGTTTTCATAGCTAAACATTGAATATTCTTCTGGTAACAATATAACTAATTATTAAATATGAAATTAATTTTATTTTTAAGACCTTGGTTGATTATTTGGGGGGTGGGGAGCCCGTGCCCTAGTGCCCCCCCCCCCCTAGTTGCACCTATGGAACAGCCTATACTAAGGTTTCGAACATTCAATACCAGAAACATGTAGAACATTTTAGTTGTGAACTTGTATGTTATAGGGGTTAAATTGGTTACTTAAGTTACTGCCAGAACTACACAAGCTTGCTTTCTGCGCACTACGTGTACTGGTGTGTATTAATTTCATGAAGCCCGAAACGTGGTTTATCACGATAACGGCTTATGGTAGGTTTACCCCATTTAACAAAATATTAGTTACTTTGCTTATTAATCAAACCGTATAAATTATTTACTTAAAAAAATATTACCTATCGCGGCATAATTAATGATATATTACTTACTTTACTAATAAAACCGAATAATTTACTGCCTTTAAAAATTAGCAATAACAGCAAAAACCATTTTAACAAACCTTGCCGAGTAGATTTAAGGTATACGGTCTCTTTAAACTTAAAATAATAACTGTCGCCAAAACAGTACAGACAAGTTGGGGGGAGGGGGGGGGGGGTATAGCTTTAAATTTCGCTGTTTACTGTGTGCGACGCAAAAATTTCTTCCCGCGTTAAGCCGTAGTGGATTTACATAGGAACACGCACTGGGATGAAGACTTTGCAGGCTACAATGTCATGCTCATAAAAATAAAGAATAAAAATTATTTGTATTAAAAAAAAATCTGAAACTGAAAATAAAAATTTTAAAAATTAAAAAAAAAAAAATTAAACACAAACAATTTTTATTCTTTTTTTTTCTTTTATTCACGTGGCAAAATTTCATAATTTTATGTTTGCACTGCATAGTGTTCTTTTCGTAGATGTTACTGGTAACTATACTTTCCCATTGTTAAAAATTTTTATCTTTCGTAGTTTTCCTATAGCGGCATGTCAAAGTCAGATTTATCAAGTTACAGGAACATAGTACTAATAACAAATCCAAGTGACTTACTCGAATGAAATAATATAGCCTACGCTGAAATTAGATATTATGGGCAATATACTAAAATAAATAAAAACAAACAAAAATCCTTTTCTCTTTTTAAAAAATTAGTATAAATGAAGTAAATTGTCATGATTTTCAGATTTTTTTTAAGTAGAAAGAAATTTCATCGCGTGTTTTTAAATCATTTAGTATATGGTCCATAATATCTCATTTCAGTATAGTTTTTATAAGTGGAAAACGTAGTCACAAGTAACGTCTATAAAACGAACACTATGCCGTAGAAATATAAAACCATGCATGTTTGCCACGTGACCGCCCTCAAGAGCCGATGAAGGTGAAATGAGGCGAACACAACATCCATGCCTGAGCCGGGATTCTAACCCATTACCTCTACCACCGTAGACCGGTATGAAGGTTGGGGTGAGAGGAATGAATATGTAATCCAAAACAGGCCACGCGTCTTGCGTCTGGTACAGTTCCGGTGTATTTAAGGCCATGATCTTTCATTTATTTCAAACAATTGCTAATAACGCAAATAATTTTTAACCAAATACTTTGAAAAAAAAAATTTGACACTGCGTACAGTCACACGATACACAATTTTGCCCCAGTGTTTTTTTTAAATAATGTACAGTTTGCTGGCAAAAAATTATTTTGCTTCATTTTGGCTTATTTTGACAACAAAATAAGTGATATATCAAGGGCAACAGAAAAATTAAGATACAAACGATGATATATAAGTGTTAAAAGTGTAAGAATGAATTTTTGATATATGTATGAATTTGCGTTAAAACATATTTTCGAAACCACTGCAAAACAAAAAAGCGAGGCCTTAATCACAACTACGAAGTTTGCTGGTGGGCTTCGTTGTAAATAGAACATTACGAAATTTAAATCAGTCTCGACAAGACAGAAGTTGTTACTAATGGCTCAGATATGCATGAACGTCCAAGCATTCACCCAAGATGCTTTCGTCGAAAAAACCGTAATCAGGATGGTAGTAGCGGGATTTGAATGTAGTTCCTCTGTAATGCAATCCCAGTGTTTATAAACTACTGCGCCAACTTGCTCGGTTAGTACTAAACTCGTAAATACTAAAATAGCGAAAAGAAAAACTTTTTATTTAATAATTTTAACTTCTTGGAATCAAGTAGCAAAGATTTACTACTGTCTTAAAAATTGTATACGTTCCTAAAGCAGAGACTCTAACTAACAAACACATTACGAATTTAGAACTCGTTTACTAAAATTTTACTATCACTGCCAGTTGTATGAGCTTTGTTTCACTGAGTGATGTGAATACCACCACACGTTTTCTTCTGCTACTACATTAGAGGCCAGCTGATCACATGGTTTTTATATTATTATTTTTTTTCCTTCTCCTGAAACACCTTTGTGTCTGTATTTGAGTTATTTTTGGATTCACCGTTTTCATCCTGTTAAATTATGGACATAATAACGAAAAGTCTATGTTTTCCTGAACGTTCAGTTCATATTTACAGAAGCTAAATATAGAAAATTCAAATCACTGACTGAAAAACTGCGTAGCATCTATGGTGAATAACTGAATGCCAAAATGCACGACCGGCTTTATCAGCCTACAATAATCTTCATACCACTCATCACTGAAGAAAACATACTAGTGCACTATTTGTCTTGTCCTGACATCGAAGCTCACTTGTTTAGTTTAACGACATTGCTCCCGTAAAAATCCATTACTCTATACTTGTGCCAAACACTGTTCAGGTTCTTCAGATATACATTTTCCCAAATAAAAAAAAAACATTCAGGCCACATAGTTTTTGCGTAATCACTCATCAAGTCACGAAATAAAAAATAATAAATAACTTGCACAGACAAGATAATCCATATTGACATACCGGTCGTACGATACAGCGCGAGCCACTTTAGTTGGCGGTTGGCAGCTTTAGGAAAGGTGGAGGACAATCCATGACTCTGAGAATTAAGTCACACGGCGCGGGCTGTAACTCGATACTTTCTGGAAGTCCTGCTTCAAGTTTGGCTCTGTTCTCACAACAACCATGTATCCTTCCGCCAAACCTCAACAATAACATTGCTATGTGGGAAATGCCACGTGACTGCCACACGACAATGTTAACGTCGGGTATCTGTCAAATAGGCAAGTCACAAGGCCAAAAAGACAATTACATTATTGTCATTTCAATTAGTAACTCAATAGCAGAGAATAAAAAAAACATTTAATTGGTTCAACAATTCTATCAATAAAAATAAAAATAACAAAAACATTTGAGGCAAATGTTTAAAAATATACAATTTAAAAATAGTGCCTGACTTGTACATATCGACACACAATAACCACAAAGGGGGAAGAAATTATCGTAACAATTTTTACAACTCGGCCCGAACACTTTATGCAGCCTCACAAAAAATTAACATATGCCTATCGTAATAAGGGACACTTTTATACTATTTTAATTTTCCACAATAATTGTGAAATGTGGGTACGTATTAATTGAATGTATAAGTTGGCTATTTAGTACTCTGTATTTATAGCAAGAAATATTTCCTTTTTCAGGGCTACCACATAAGTAAAAACTATTTCTTCTTATTGTCCGTAAGTAACCCCACGTGTCCAAAGTTACCCCCGCTTACGGCATTGTTATATGTTTAAGTATTATGACTATTTAAATTTTAAATTTATCAATTCCAAAAACTAAAAAAGGCACTCAAAATATTTTGTGTCAGTTCCACGTAGAAACGAAAATTCTAAATTTTTACCACAGAAAATTGGAGATAAGAATCTAATGGAGCAAAGAATGTGTTTGAAAAAAAAAACACTTGGGTGAGCGACACTTACACATATAGATATTAATAACAGGCAATATAATGTGAACACAAAACGCTATGCCGGGCACAGTTTACAGGTAGTCTTGAGCAAACATTATAAAAAGTAAGTAGTGCGTAATTTTGTATAACATTGTCTGATAACCACATACATTGGACGGATCGCAAAAATTAATTTTTCGTAATACTTAATTCGAACATAATTAAGTTGACTACTTGCATGTTAGTTGACAGAAAAATATAAATAAAAAACCTTTGTTACTGAAATTATTATTACTAACGTTTGTCAAAAGTCATAAAATACATTGCTACAATGACTTTCACTCCCTGTAATTTTTAATTCATAAGTTGGTAACTCTTTATTATAATTTTGGCTACACAACGGCCATTTTGTAACTTTGATGAGTGATTGTGCAAACACTACGTGGCCTAAATTTGCCAGATATGGGGAAATGACATGATACATGATGTGTAAAATTAAACAGTGTTTAGCATCAATATTAAGAAAGAATTTTTACGAGTCCAACGCCCTTAAGGGAATCATTGTGGTACAGTTGCACGACCATCCCAAGACGACTACTTGGGTTCGATTCGCGGTGATGTCTTGCCGGTTTTCTCACATGAAAAACACAGCGGACGTTGCCACAGATCTGCGGGTTTTCTAGAGGATTTCACGTGTCCCATGGCCATCAAATCAATCGTTACCCCAACCCTACCTCATAAAGCGCTTACGGAAATTACTTCGGATCGACTCGATAACGAGTAAATCGGGGAAGAACGTCATGTAACAAAGATCTACCGGCCCTCAAGAACTCTTTAATATTTAACACGATCTCGTTGCCGGATCCACGTAGATCTACCCTGCTCGGTAGCAGGTAGATAGCAGCCAGCAGACGATACAAAGGAAAGCGCGCGTAAAAGGTAAACAAACACAGACTCCCGCATGTGTGCATAACATATATGTTGTAAGGCGGTTCAGATATGGAATAAATTACCATTACTAGAACGCAATTTTAATGCTACATCCGTATATGTATACCAGCACGAAAGGATATTCTGCACTACTTTAACACGGTCCAATAACACAGGTCTGCCAGATCGGCGACTGAAATTACCGCTTCTGCAGATTTTGCCATATTAAAAAAAGCCAAGGAACTACTCTTTTGGATTTACGACCGCTCGTTAAGCATCCAACGACTGAGTAGATCCAGTCACGTGACCAATGATACCCAGTAGGATTGTACCTACTTCGTTTCCGTGAGTGAGTGAATAAATTTTTGGTCAGAGTTCAACATCGAGGTCTTAAACGCTGGTGGGGGTGACATGACGTGAGTATGGAGCAGCACCGGAATGAAGGGGCAGGGGAAACGGGAGATCCCCGAGAAAACCCGCCGACCAGCGGCATCGTCCGGCACGATTCCTACATGCGAACCGACCCCGCCGGGAATCGAATCCGGATCGCCTTGGTGAGATGTCTGACCTCTCTACCACCGCGGACCCTTTCCTTTCCGTAAGCGCCTATAAATTCATCGGATGCAGCTGTACGACAGCAGACGTGTCTCGCGGGTCGACTTGACGGTCTTTCACCACGGCCTTCTCTCGTACCTACGTGATGTGCCTGCCTGACGGTACAGTTACAATGGCGCGACACAAGCGACACGAATGCCCACGAAGCGAATTAAAAAAAAAAAAATGTGTCAACCAATCAGCACTGAGGTTTCCGTGACGTCAGCACGTCCGCCTCGACGCTGATTGGCAGACATCTTTTGTTATTCACGTTGCGGGCATTCGCGTCGCGCCTGTCGCAAAATTGTTTTTCCACTACGAGTCGTAGAGATCATCGCGAATTTTTTTTTCCATTGTATTTCTCCCCTCAC
>PNEQ01074086.1:0-33154 GCA_003012365.1 Medauroidea extradentata
TTGTTATTTCTTTTATTTTCTGTTTGTTCCTTGTTTTTATCTGACCAGATTCCAGTTTTGGAATTTCATGTTGTGTATGTATCCTGATGACTAAAGCATACTCTGCTTATTTATGTTTTCTTGTATTATTTTTTTAGTTTCCTTTATACAGTCATATATTTCGCAATGGAGTATGTCCAAGTAAATAAATCCAGTCATGTAGAAATGTGTACGGTTCCAGTCCTTAAGCCTGGTGTCACAATAAAGTAATGATTTGCTGGATGAAAATATTCCACGTTGACAGTTCCCAACAAACTGAATGAGGTATGAGCAAGAAAACAAACACAATATTGTTGCTGGTAAACTGCAGAAGGAAAATAGTATTGTCATCATCTTACATGCATGTGCTATGTGTAAATAAAATACAGTTTGTGCTAGTCGATACCAAGCATTTAGTTCTAAGGACAACAACCAGGGTTAATATTACGCCTCCTATTAAAAATTAGTAATATACGAATATTCTACTGTCAAGGTTTTGTTTTATCACACTTTAAACACTGTATTTTAGCGTAGAATACGGCACACATTTTATTTCAACTACTGGCAAATTTTAAATAATACATACATGGCGGCGTCTGCGACGTGAAATATTTGAAGACAATACAGAACTCGATTGGATATTCATATTATAATTGAGTCATGTTCGGTTGTAGCATTTGCCACACATACCTTCTTTCATACGATGCTTTGACTTCAATACGCGTTTTCTGTATACTTTCACACAGCAACATAAACATTTTACCAGCATGTGTTACATATAACAAAAAAAAAAAATAGTCTGTGGTTTGCTGTAGTAGTGACAAGTACTTTAATGGACGTAGATTCAACTAGCATTTGATGTTATGCTAATCAGTTTTAAAGTTGTCATACTGGGGATGTATTATTATTTATCCGTCAGCAGTACCTATGTAAGAAAAATCTTTAAATTTTAATAAGAATCAAAATTAATATGCCTTTATTTCTTCGTATATTTAATTAAAGTTTGCTTCTAACTGGTAAACTAATGTAGCAATCGCAGTATATTTCCAGGAGCATTCAGACATACACGCAATTTATTTTCCCGTTTAGCTCAACTACGCATCTTGCCACTGCACTACCTATCACATAGTTAATTTAATATAGAACCACTAACAAGTCTTTCCTACTGGTGACAACTTCATTCGTACGTATTTAATACTATCAGCTTGTACAAAGGTCTACAAAACGTACTTCACTATTCGCATTACGAATTACCTCAGGGTTGTAAAGTGCATTTTTTCCCTCCTATTTAATGTCAGGTTCTATATTTCCAGAGAGATGACAGAATAAATAGCAGCGGTCAGGGCTACACATCCCGTTACGTCGACTCAGGTTCTGTGGGGTAGGTACCCTGGATTTTCGTGTGTGGGACAGCGTGTAGGACGAAACAGTTCACACGTCATGACATGCAAGACTTCTGGAATATAAATAAATAAATAAAGACATAAATAAGTTAAGTCGGTGTTTTATGTGTATTATATCACCTTTCAAATGTTTTATGTATTAATAATCCAAGATGTTGTATTAGACCCTATTGTATACTGCAACAAAGCTGTTATTTAACTAAACTGATTTACACGTGATTTAAAGTGGCTAAGTTAAGGTGAGGGTTACGGTTAAATGAAATATAGTAATCTAATTACGTTGGTTTTACTCTACATAGTTTAGTGACAGAATAGCACATAAGTTATACAACATATTTTAGATAGGACGGGAGTGGCTGTTTAGTTAGTTATGTTTTATGCTGTACTAAATGGTGGGTGACACTTCGGACACCTTAGACCTCACCATAACATGATGTGCCGGAGGCTGAAGATGAATGTACTCGGCTATCGACGGACGGCGGTACGTCGTGGGTCTTGACCCAGGACCATCCTGGCGAGGTGGTGACGGCTGGAAGGCTTGAAGGAGACAGACCCCGATTCCCCCAATACTTTGCATTATATTGTTATATTGCCACACTTCAGTGCATGTGTGGAGAATCGCTGAGGCCCTTGTCTTGTGCAACTTTCAACCTGATTGCACTGCCGTCGTGCTAGCCCCTCCTCCAGGCGAGGCTCTTGGTCATCGTAACAATACGGCCTATGCGCCGGATCTCTCTGAACAAATTCACTCGATTATATTACATTTATTTTTTAAAAATACGAGAATTTTTTTGATTTTTCCCCTCAAGTTGCAGTCTCCGAGGCATGCATCATGGATCTCTCTAAATAAAATCATACAGCATTGTTTTATTTGCTGATTTCTTAGTGACATATATAAGTTATTTAATTACCCGCTTTACGAACTTTTTGAATCATGTATAAATGACTCGATTGCCCGCTTTGAGGATTCGTACATGGAATTATTTGGGGAATTTTGAATCATGCAACAATTATTCAACTGCCTACTTTGAGAATTCGTAGGTACATTTCTGTGGGAATTTTTTTATATCGCATAAAATGATTCAATTTCCCGTTTTGAGGATTCGTAGGTGCACTTAGTTGGGTATTGTTTAATCATATAAAAATCATTTAATTGCCCACTTTGAAAATTCGTAGGTTCACTGAGTTGCGGATTTTTTTAATCATATAAAAATTATTACATTGCCTGCTCTGTGGATTTGGGTGTGCGTTTCGTCGAGGTTGTAGAATGATTTAAAAACTATAAAATTCCCCACATTGAGGTATTGTAAGACAGAAGTAGTTAAAACTATTTAATATTTATTTATGTATAATTACTAAGATATATAGGCCCTATGTTTTAAAAAAGTTAAATAAATTAAATGTGAACATTTGTCTGCTACAAAAGTTATTTTAATATATACTCTATTTAAACTTGTCCTGTCGAAACCAATGCCAGGCGAACTAAATTTTTTAACTTACTAAAAAAAACAAATAAATTCGTAAGGACCATTCTCTAATATGCAACACAAAAGAATTCACCCTTTTAAAGTAACAGTGACACTAGAGCACCCAAATAGATAACGACATAATCATTGGAACATACATGGCGACACCCATCCAGGAACAAACATGGCGAATGCCGACTGCAACGCCACCTAGCACCCAATGATGGAAACAAAGTGCAACACCAGTGCTGCCTACCAGCCAATGATGGAAACAAAGTGCCACACCAGCGCTGCCTATTCGCCAACAGCATAAACAAAAATGACCTCCTCAGCAGACGATGACTAAGGGAAATTTCGAGGGAAAAAATTCCCTACTGAGGGAAGAAATTCTCACTTAACAAGAGACTGCTGAAAACAAGATGGAGGACACCACAAGATGGATGACATGATAAGACATGGCATGACATATGACTTAATATATGACATAGATACGACATAACATATGAAGTAATGTGGCATATGGCATAACATATTACATAACGTGGCACGTGACATGACAAAATTGCCGCGGTGCACAATAAAATAGCCACCATGACGTAATTCAAGATGGCGGACTTGCGCATATAACCACAGCCAGGAGCCAGTATGCTGATTTCGGTTATATCGTACTATTTAGACAGGTGTCTAAATCGGTGCTTCTACCTAGCTTGTAGCCTCGGAGTTTGGATAGAGTAACAATGGCTACTTAAAATTTGTGAAGAAATATCGCAATACAAAAAGTTTTAAAAAATTAATTCGTAATTTATATAAGTGGACCTATGAAGATAGTGGCAGGAGGAGATAAGAGAAGAGGTTCACCTCGGCTATTTTGTTGTGATACAGGTGTAGTCTCTTGAGGTTACGGAGGTGTTGCAGAGCACCACCCAGGTCTGCCAGCTCGTTGTAGTGTACGAAGAGTGACTCTAGACGTGGAAAGTGACGTAACTCCTGAGGCGGCAACCTCTGCAGCTGATTGTTGGCAGCGTGTATCAAGTTAAGGCTCGGTCCACTGTTAGGTAGCTGTTCGTCCAGGGACCGTAGTTCGTTCTCGTTGATGAACAGCCACTCAAGTGCTGTCAGCTCCCTGCATCACAACACATATTGCTTCAGTCCTCTCTCTTCAATCAGTACAATCTACCCTTGCTTCATTCAATCACTGTCATTTCTTAAAAATACGCTCTCAAATTAACTCCCACATTCGCACAGAATTTCTTTTACTACACAAAGATAATTATACAGAAGTAAATCTCATGGCAAGTAAATTTCAGTAGTCCGTATCGCAAGCCAGAAAATTTATTACACTTCATACCTAACACGTAAAAACACTTCTAAAACATTACAAAAACATCAACATTTTAGTTAACTTGATTAAAATTATTTTAGGATATAAATTTGGTCTTTCATTATTTGTAATGCATATTTACAACATCGAAGGTCAGAGTTATGGTTACTTGCGGAATTCATTGCAGCACTAACAGTGCAGTAGATCTCAAAATAGTCTGCGTATCGTTTAGAGTGACATTCCCAATGAATTAAAGTGTTTTTATGCATACTGTGAATAAAATATTACTTTATCGTCGAGTTAGCGGAAAAAGTGGTTTGGTCTGATAAATTTACAGAATATTGTTATATTCACATTTGAAAATATAAATACTCGCAAAATCACAGAATATAAAAATACTATGTTAATGTGTTGTTTGTATTATTATATGACCCAAATTACATTTTGCAATATCAATTTGCACTTAATGTAATGTCACAGTCTAAGAGTACTATTAGGCTTGTACGATGAAGAGCTGTGTGTCACTTATAAACTTTCCCCTTAACATTAGCAAGAAAGTACAGACATTTCCTAGTTAAAATTAATAATAGCTTCTGTAATTTAATAGATTGATAGAAACACATCAATTAATTTTTGTGCCGTTGAACACATTATTAAATGTTCAAAAAACAAAAGTTTACAAGTTCTTCAAGGATCGTTACAAAATGTGATAATGGGAAGAACAAACATATCCTGGCTGTCACAATACAGTGAAAAATTTACTTTTCAAAATTTACAAGAAAAATTTGGTGAGATTATGTTAGGTGGATGTAAAAACTAAGGAATTGTACTGTCTCCACCAACCAATCATTATGTAAATTTGTTGCCTTGTAAACAAGTTGAGGCACTGACGTGTTTTAGAATGTTTGTGTTGTGGATTTCTGGTATGGTGTACAGTTGCAGCATGTCCAGGTAGTAGTTCGTACTATCAGTCTACCAAATGAAAAATAATGTTCAATAACCCATTCATGCATGGGGATATTGCGCACATGTTCTCTTATGACATGCGAGTCTTTGGAATCCCTATTTCAAATGTATGCATTTGTACTTTACCAAATACTTAAAAAGGTTCACTCATCCGCGGAAATTATGATTTCAAATACTCGCCAAATTCAATGCTAGCAGTATATCTTATCTAATTCCAGATTGGCAAATTCTCTTGTGATCATGGATATATCCAATCTTTAAGAAACTCTGTTGCCAATCGCATAATGTGTATTTACTTTGATTTATTAGTAGAAGGGAATAGGGGGTTCGTTTCGGTGGGGCGTGGGGTCGGAGCCTCGGAGCCTCGGCCGCCATCTTGTCAGCCATTTTGTCGGCCATTTTGTCGGCCATCTTGTTGAACATGTTGCCCACCATCATGTTGATCATGTTGTTGGCCATTTTGTTGATAATATTGTCGGCCATCTTGTATTTCGTTTTCTCCTGCTATGTCATTCTGTTAATTTTTTGCTGTTGTATCATTCGATTATTTCCTGCTTTCTCATTCTTTCGAGAATAATCAGAACAGCTCCGGCGACACAACGTCCTTTCTCTGTCATATTTTCTTTCTTTCTTCCTCCCTCTCTCTCTCATGGCTCTGGCGACACGAGGCCCTTTCTCTGTCATATTTTCTTTCTTTCTCATTCTCCCTCATAGCTCCGGCGACACGATGCCCTTTCTCTGTCATATTTTCTTTCTTTCTCTCTCTCATGGCACCAGTGACACGACGCCCTTTCTCTGTCATGTTCTCTTTCTTTCTCTCTCATGGCACCGACGACACGACGCCCTCACTTTGGATGACATCACGTCCGCCATGTTTGTTTTCGTGTCACATCGTCCATCTTATCGTGCAGTGTCGTCCATATTGTTTACATTTTCGTCAGTCACTTGTGAACTTGAATTATTTTTCCTGTGCATCGTCTGCTAGGCTTCTGGGATGCTTGTTTACATAGTTGGCTGCTAGGTGGCACCAGTGTTGACAATATGTTTCTATCACTGGCTGCTAGGCAGCACTGCAGTCGACAACCATGTTTGTTCCAATAGTTACTTGTTGTCTGCTAGAGTGTGCTAGTGTCGATTATTTTAAGATCTAAGTCATATACGTTGGTATATGGCGAGCTCGACTTTATAGTATTTTAAAATTTTTGTGCACTAAAAATTCTTTCGCCATTGGTCAGTATCAAACCATGAATCCTCGTGTCTCTGGCAACGACACACATACTTGACCACTTTTTTTAAAATCAAAATGTTTGGTGCAGCGGGGATACGGAAGCTTCCACATCACCACTGCACCATCCATTCCCCCTTTTAATGTGACACAATTTGAGTGACCCCAGTACTTTTCGTGTGACAATTTGCATAGTGATAATTTTTGAGACACAAAAGACAAACACAAATTTACACCCAGCCAGACCTGGGAATCGAACCCAGAACCCTCTGCACCAAAGCCGGCCGCTCAACCAACTGAGCCACGTGGGGTCGGCTAAGCTCGGCTAACAGTGCAATGGCTACATAGTAATGTTCAAATGTGGTATACATTAAATAACTTTTGTTAATAACGGATAGCTAGACTTATAATATTATCTTAATGTTTTCCTTTAATTTGAAATTTTATAGCATGCCTTAGGCTCATTTTTTTACATTAGTTATTAATTTTCCCATATTGCCATATGACAGATAGAAATTTTGCTATTTATACAGTTCTTTTGTTAAGCATTTTTTTCTTACTAGCACATATCTTATAGTATTCACTTTCCCAAAATACTTCATAACAGCTTTAACATACTTATTTTTAGTGGTTTTCACATAAAATTTATTATTATTTACCCCTCATGAGAATACGTTGGCAATCATTAGTAATAGTTTTATAGTTTCATTAGAAATGGGAATATGACTAATTTTTAATTTATAAATACATGTATATTTGATGCGACATCAGTACCTCTAAAAATTTTATTATAATTCTTACCTTTATAGTAATATATTTTAATACATATTTTTGTCATTTTTTACTTTGGTATATATCCTTGTCACATTAATGATTACATTTGTCATTTGTTTCAGTTTGCATGACTGATGATGTGCCCAGCTAGCTAAAAAAAACTCACATTTATGATTATAAAACAATTGCCGACGAACCCACGCACCTCGGGTTGCAGATTCCGTTGACGTTGAACTACTTTGACTTATGTTAGCGAAAGTATTAACTATTTTCTCCAGTGTTAAAAGATAACTAAACAGTATTACATATTTAATGGAATTTTTATGAAGTAATTTTTTATGTGGTACTTAACAGCAAATGCGAATCCACGCGACAATAATATCGAGTTTTTTGGAAAACGATAAGCATTACCAGAGTTATTACATTTTGCAAAGGAACACGATATTACAAACCAATGTATTTCACAGTAGGAAACCGTAAATTCAGCGAACTTCAACAAAATACAGAAGTTAATTGGGTACTGGCGTGACGTTGACTTCAACAGCATATTTTCTTTTAAAAGATGTCAACACAATTTATTTTTTGTGAAATAATACAATTGACACAAATTTGTATTAGGCCTGTTTACATGCCCATTCTTCATTTGTGTTTTGAACATATTTTACGAATCGATAGTAGTTAAAGTATTTAAAAACACTACATCATAAAAATACATTAATTAAGAAATCCTTGCTTTTTCTTTCAACACAATTGCGAGGACTTCAACATTAAACATTGTGCAGAAAGTAAAGCCACGTGTATTATTTCTTTGAAATGCGGAAGTTATTTATGCTGTAGATGTAGGTGAGGTGAGATGAGGATGGAGCAGCGGCGGACTATAATGGGAGAATTCCAAAAAAGTGAAAGGTAACCAGAAATGTTCACGACGTTCCTCACACCTGAAGAGTTGCAATATCAACAATTTCGAAATTAATATGTAAAAATACAGAAATTTGAAATTCCGATAGTTCCTGCATTTATTTTTATAAATTATAGTTCTCTTTCTATTTTTTTGCAGTTTTATTGAAACTTATTTTAATCGTGCATCACAAAAATATAAAATGTACAGTACAAAATTTATTTAGAACTTTGTGGAAGTGTTAGCCTGTCGTATAAAATAGAATGCATGTTAATTGGTTACTGTTTTCAAATAGTTTTTGTGGTAATCGAAATGTTAAAAAAGCGTTTTCATAGGGGCACTCATAACTGCAATAAAACATTTTGCTGGAGTATTAATATGTATACCGAAATATGGACTACAGACAAAAGATAAATTACTTATTAAAAATAGTTTCACACAACGTAGCACAAATGATTTATCATTGCTCGGTTAAAAATAAAATCTGTACTACTCTAAAAAAAATTTCACCTCCGCACATATTCGCAATAAGATATAACATTATCAATCCAACCATTTTTAAAAAGAGAATATGTCTGTTTGCTTATTAATCTTTAACTTTGGCATCTACGAGACTATGCCCGTGTTCGAATTGGCCATCTAAGGGCCCTTACCCTGATTCAAGCCCTTGAAAAATGCATCGCGGAAGTGATGTCACACATGCCGCTGTTCAAATTCACAGCAAGGGTTCATATGCACCCTAAAATGTCCCCTTCAGCTAAGGAGACGAGCCACTTACCCTTCTCGTGCCCTACGTTCGAATTCACAAAATGCAGCCTACTTCATGAAGGGAACAAGGGCATAGGGCTCAAGGGGAAGTGATCAAGGGCACATTGCACTGGATTCGAACACGGCGTATAACTTCCGCGAAAATATTTACAGTGTAATAGCTGGTCTATTATATTATCGAACTGTTTTTGTATAAAAATTTTAAAATATAAATTCACACAAATTGCAAGTTTTTGAAAGCCTAGCAATCTAACTTTCCCTACAGAATTTCTTGCCATGTCGCCTATCATTGTAGGAAGTGCGGGGAGTGCCAAGCACATCTTGCCCCCTCAGTGTGACAGCCTTTTCCACTGCCTGTCCCTTCTCGCACAGAACCCAGGTAGCCTGGCGGCACGATTGATCTAGACGCACATGCTCCCCTAGGATCGGTTTAAAGGGATCCTTCCCAGCTTGACTACCAAACACCAAACAAGGTCTTTCCACAGCAGGATGTACCATGCGCCCCCCAAATGTGATGTCAGGTATGATGTTGCAGAAGGGATGCGCGCCCGAACACGCTGCAGTGGAAAGCCGCCTTACCCTCAGCTCAGGCAATTTCCACTGCAGGTCAAAATACGCGCAACCCTCTGCCGTGAGAAAGTCCACGCAAGGTAAGGGTTGGGGGAGAGAATAACGGACAATAGTCTTTCCACTGTGCGTGTATCAGAGCCCCGGTCTGCCAGATAGGGCGGTGCTGGCGACGTGTTCTAGTCAGTTTACGACATGGATTTCTCATCATAAGATAACATATAATACAAAACATTAACATAAACCAGAATCGGGCATGGTGATTTGTTTTAACATAAATATAGAGGGTTATTTAATATTCTTAGCTATACTGGGCTTCTCCTACCACATGCTTAACATGTGTTGCAGTATGTTTGTAAATACAGTTTTTATGAAACTATTCCACATACGCCCAATGTGTCTATGTAGGAAAAGAAAATACACTCCAAATTTTCAAAGCATCATGACGGCTAGAAAAAACATTTTGGAACCCTTCAAAATGGCTAAAACCAGCTTTTTCAACCTGTTAAATCTGAAAAACTACTCACGGGATTCGTGTGAAAATACTCTAGGAGCATGCAATGGATTTTGCTTAAAACGTTTCAGCAATAAAAAGACAGGGTCACTACTGTAAGTGTCTGTCAGACGAGTGATCTACGATACCACTGCATGCCGTTTCAGTTTCTTATTGCGGTAGAGGTGATACTGCACCAGATGAGCCAGTCAACATCTCTCTTGATGCCGTGCCTAACTCACACAAACATACGGCCAGTAGGTGGGCATCTTAAAGGAGCCCGCCTTGTTGCCATAAAATCACACTGCGTGTTTGAAGAAAATGTTTTACACCGAAACTAATACATGTTTGTTCACGCCGTTTCTCTACGAAAAGAACACACACTTCAGACGACTGCCCTTAAGTATTTTCCAGACTATATTCGTATTAGAAATTCCCCTTTTAGGGCATGTCAAAATGGGTTAAAACGGGGTTTTCAGGCTGCTAGAGCGGAAAATATACTAGCCGAATACACGTGAAACCACTTAAGGGTAGTGCATTGGACTTTAGTTAAGTGATTTCGTAAATAAAACAATAGGGTCACCACTTAAAGTCCCTTAAGTGTAGAGGCGATGCACCATTGTATGGCCTATACAACGCTGCCCTTAGCACCATACCTCACTCACACAAACACATGTGCCACGAGGCGGGCCCCTTAAGTTAGCTAAGGATTTGTCAGCATATTTAGATGCATAAGATACTTGTTTATAGTTGAATGTAGTACAAGTATGTTCAATGTAGTGTACATGAAAATACAATAATAAAACGACCATTTAATTTTTAAAACTGTAGCTATCACTTACTGGGCATTAAATGTGAAAATTCGGCCAGCATGATCGAACCATCATTTATACCATGCGAAAATAATGTTAACCTAAATAACAGCAGCTTAACACATGGGAAAATATTTCCCCCCACCCCCCTCAGTTTGAAGTAATTAAACCGTATTTCATAATTGATGGAATTTTTACGAAGTAATTTTTTATGTGGTACTTAACAGCACATGTGAATCCACACGACTATTTAATCGACTTTTTTGGGAAACAATAAGCATTACTAGGGTTATTACATTTTTGCAAAGGAACACGATATAACTAACCAATGTATTTCTCAATAAGAAGCCGTAAATTCAGCGAATTTCAACAAAATGCATAGTTAATTGGGAACTGACATGACGTTGACTTCAACAGCATATTTTCTTTTAAAAGAAGTCAACGCAATTTCTTTTTTGTGTAATAATACAATTGGCACGAATTTGTATTAGGGCTGTTTAAATGCCCATTTTTCGTCTGTGTTTTAAGGGTATTTTACGAATCTAAAGCAGTTTTAAAGTTATTAAAAACACTACATTATAAAAATACATTAATTAGGATATTCTTGTTTTTTTCGAACACAATTATGAGGACTTAAACACTAAATATTGTGCATAAAGTAAAGCCATGTGTACTATTTCTTGTGTACTATTTCTTTCAAATACGGCAGTTTTTTCTGTAGACGTAGGTGAAGTGAGATGAGGATGGAGCGGCGACTGAATATAATGGGTGTATCCCAAATAAAAGTGAAAGGTAACCAGAAATGTTCACGATGTTTCTCACACCTTAAGAGTTGCAATATCAAAAATTTTGAAATTAATGTTTAAAAATTCAGAAATTTTTAATTCCGATAGTTCTTGCATTTATTTTTATAAATAATAGTTCTCTTTCTATTTTTTCTGCTGTTTTATTGGAACTTATTTTTACAGGTGCATCACAAAAATATAAAATGTACAGTATAAAATCTCTTCAACACTTTGTGGAAGTGTTAGCCTGTCGTACAAAAGAGAATGCATGTTAATTGGTTACTGTTTTCAAAAAGTTTTTGTAGTAATCGAAATTTTAAAAAAAGCATCTTTATAGTGGCACTTATAACTGCAATAAAACATTTTGCTAGAGTATTAATATGTATACCAAAATATGGACTACAGATGAAAGATAAATTACTACATTAAAATAGTTTCACACAACATAGTACAATTGCTTTAACATTGCTCGATTAAATTAAAATCCGTATCACTCTAAAAAAAATTCACCCCGCACATAATTGCTATAAGATATAACGTTAACATTTCAGCCAATTTTAAAAAGAGAATATGTCTGTTTACTTACTAAGCTTTAACTTTGGCATTTACGAGACTGTAACTTCCGCGAAAATGTTTACAGCGTAATTGCTGGTCGATTATATCACCAAACTGTATTCATATACAGCTTTTAAAATATAAATCCACACATATTGCAAGTTTTTGAAAGCCTATCAATCTACATGTCCCTACAACTTCTCTGGCCATGTCGCCTATCTTTGTAGGAAGTGTGGGAAATACCAAGCACGTCTTGCCCCCTCAGTGTGGCAGCCGTTTCCACTGCCTGTCCCTTCCCGCACAGAAACCAGGTAGTCAGGTGGCTCGTTTAAACTCCACGCACATGCCTCCCTAGGATCGCTTCCAAGTCGATCCTTCCCAGCTTGACTTCCAAACACCAAACAAGGTCTTTCCACAGTTGGATGTACTGTGCACACCCCCCCAACTGTGACGTCAGGTGTGATGTTGCAGAAGGGACGCGCGTCCGAACACACACCAGTGGAAAGCCGGCTTAATAATTGTGACCCCTGTAAAGTCGCATCCTAGGGCAGGCATCACGTCGCGCCGGAGCTGATGCCGTCAAGGCTAACTAATTAATGTCTGAACCCTCTGGGCTATGTGGGATGTTTCTACTCCCCTTGCTGGAAAACTTACCACATGTTAGCTCAAGTCTACTTGCTATCATTACACAAATTCATACACACGAAACAATATAGATTACTAAGTTGTTCTAAAAAAAACAATACATGAAAATACTAAAAATACTTACACACCTACTTACACTTCCCTCAATGCCTTACTTGTAGTACCATTTCACGCGATCGATGTTGAAAATCCCCCTTACTTTTCCAGAATCTGGGTCTTTAAGCTCATAAAAACTGACTCCTACCTTTGAGCCACCTGATACGGGGCGTGCAATACATTCGCCACCTTCTCTATTCTTTTCTGGGCCTTATCTGGGCAGCAGAAAACCTTTACTAGCTCCCAGTCCCCCAAATTAAGGATGTGCGGTGTTGTGCTGTGTCGGTGCTGCCTTTTTTCTTGTGTCCTCTCCTGGCATCGAAGTATGATCGCCTTGTTGCACTCTACATTCACAGGCGGCTGCATAGTAAATGAGATTGCTTTTGCAACCCAACGCGGCACCTTTTCCTCACACATAAGCTCGCATGGTGTCATTACTGTCGTCTGTGAAACAGTACCATTAGTACAGTTCCCTACTGTTTTTATGCACATAGGCGAGCTGACATGTTGCCTCTGATAGAACACCCTGCGTTCCCTATCTCAGTCGAATCTAGCAGACTGGACAGAAAAAAATGACCGACCTTCAGCGCATCAGGTACAGATGCCTTACTCAAATACTTATCCATGTGTCTACTGAATCGGACTACAAGTGCATGGGTTACCTTGCCCGAAAAAAAGGTATCATTTTGTCAGTGCTCTGGATTAACACCATCTGAGTGCGCCCTATGTCTGCCGCCGTTTTTCGCGAGAAGGTAGGTGCAAGACTGAGACTTTTCCAGCCCTTTAACAGTATGCCCTAATGCTTTCGTTCGATTGTAATATGTATTGCCTACATAATTTTTAGTTTAAATTTGACTTGCTAACTAAGTGGAGTTGTTGGTACTAGAATCAAGATAAACTATTATAATGGCGGGCCGATCATATTGGTAGTTTATAAATGTATGTTACCATGTATCAAATTTCCACAAGAAAAAAAGTTAAAGAATAATTATCAAAGCGACATGGACTTAGCAAATGCAAGATGAACCCTTCCCATACTGCATATTGTAGTGATAAGTGTCAACGAGTGTTCGCACTCACTGACAATCTGCATAGGTATAAGAAAATATGTACTACTAAGCAAGACAATGTGATGCCTTGCGATGTAACTGAAACTAGTACTTCCGGTAATGCAGACATGGCCATGAGTATAACAAACAACTCGAAATAACTAACTTCCGGTTAATCTTGATAACTTGTGAGCGAGGCGAACTGCTTTCTGATGCAATGTTCTGGGCTGTGGTTGGGCACTACAACCACTCTCTTCCCCTTAGGACTAGATTTCTCTAGTCCGAATACAATCGATTCGATGGTCGTTAAAATCTTTGGAAATTTTAACTTGATTGGACTGTAGTAGTTGCAAGTGCAATAACATTTTGCGACTCCTCTTTTGTTCGACGGGAAGTGACCATCGGAGCGGCGATAGCATCTACGCTAATGGATGTGCTCTCTCCGGTCGCTCTGATATGGCTCGCTGCACAGGGTGCAGCATTGTCTTGTGTTCTTGAGGTGTATGAATCTGTTCCACGTTCAAGAAATGATTTTACTAACGGATTGAACTTAATTTTACATTGTGTTATCTTTGTCAAACAAAATTTAAATATTTCAAAGAATTATATGCGTGTCAGCTTTTCCCAAGTGAATTCACATAACTCAATCAAGAATACACTATTGGAAATCTGAAATAAATCAATGTGTCTTAAACAATCGATACATGACATAAGACACTATAAAAATGTGTATAAACACATAAATATTTTTAAATCTCTTGTGATAAAAGTTTATTCTCTTTCGGTTGGTATCATTTTATATCAATTGTCTTTGATATGGTTCATTTTCTCCATTGTAGCTTTATATTTCTCATGCAGTGTACATTATGATGATTTCTTTACATGCTATTATTTGATTTCACAGAACAATTTAATATTAAAATATCTATTTTTGTGATGTATATGCAAACAGTTTACAATTACTTGAATATGTGAACAATAAACAACTTGAATATTAACTATGATTATTTGAATATATTATACATTTGGATTATTAAAACCTTACATTTGAACATATACATTTGTTATGTGAGTAATATGTACACTTTCCTTCCATCTTTTTATACTTAACTGTGCAAAAATTCTCTTTATTTGTTTAAACACACACTTTACTTTGCTTTTAAACACTTTTCACCACACTTATTGCAGAGGTACTTCCTTGTTCGTTGCTTCTAATGACTGCATTATGACTAAAACAAGTCATAACAACCGGCTAGTTAGAGTTTGTTACAACTGGGACACTATATGCAGGAATGGGCTGCTGGGCTCTGCTCTGGTTCTCGGACAGCTCGATGTCCTTGGGTCGACTCTCAGACGAAACATCATAGTCTGCCATCAGCTTGCATTGACTACCTTCCTTCCTCTCTAGACGTTCCTTTGTCAGGGATACTACCTGTCGTCTCAGACAGAATAGGACGAGTATGAAGATTCCAAGTCCCATAATTATAGCTAAGGATGACACCTCTTTCTTTCCTCGTAGTTCTGTAATCATATTGTTTCTCAATTGTTTAACTTCTGACATCATGTGATTTAAATCAACTTTCATTCCATAATTAACATGACTTGTATTTATTTCAAATTCTACTTGTGCTGTTACAATCTCATCACATTCTTATACTCTTTAACAATGACTTGGCATCTGGTATCTTAACATCTTGGAAATTATATTTTACTTCAGTTACTTTGTTACTATGTGGGAGTAGTTGAATTTGATCATTCAAAATCATGCAATTGCTTACCAGAAAAATCCATCCTTGTACCTGTATCCACTCCTCTGCTACTTCAGTACTGTTTGCTCTACCTGAACAAACCTTAGTAATTTTCATTCTCTCTGATACTGAATATAGCCAACTATTTCCATCAACTGACCTAATAAACACTTGTATGAATGAAATATCTAGCACTCCTCTCTTATAAAACTATAATAATGACTTGTAGTCTCTATTATCATGCTCATTAAACAATTCGGAACCTTTGTAGGAAATGTGGGGACATTGGCTGGACAAACTACAATACTACCTCCTTCACATTCACTTAAATCAGCCTCCATCATAAGAGCAAAGAACTGTCTGTTCTCTGAAATACCTATATAAGGATAACTTGCTACAATCTGAATATACCTTTATAACTTTTGATCAATGATTGGAAATGGATAATCTCTATAAATCGTTAAATGTCTGTTCATAGATTTCAAAGGAAATTCCATTATTATTTGTATACTGTCTGTAGTTGCTAAGGTAAATACAATTGTAATATCACAATAATTATATATGTGATCTAAATCTACTCCTGCAATCAATGTTTGATCATCTTGCAAATTTTAAAGCTATATCTCTTAATATTTCTGGCAAATTATGTGTAGTTAGTAATACACTAGGAAGTTTTCCTGTCTATATAATATCTCATGATGTTTTTATCCTTGTCACTTCTTGTTTCAACAATTTTACTGTTACTTCTAACTCTTGTATTACACTATTATAATCTACCATAGCTTCAATTATATCCACGGTTAATTCAATTTCTCTACCTTGCGAATACCTTGCACTAATTTCATCAAGTAATTTCTTGGCTAAATCTAAAATATTCTTCGCATTTTTATCTACTTTATCTGTTAAGCCATTCGCATAAGTTAACTGTTCTTCTACTTTATGTATCAATTTCTCCTGTTTCTCGTTTAACTTTTTCGTTATCTCATGTATTCTAACATAATCATCCTTTGTAAGAGTACCAAATAAAAACTTTAACACTGAACCTCATACATCAATTAATCCTCTCTTAACTCGTTTATCTGCCTCTGGCAATATCATCAATATTTTCAAAACTTTCTGTCCTAGATCATAAATAATTTATTAAGGACTGGGGATTCGTGATGTATTCCTGTGAGAAGACTCTCATAACGTTCATGTACTATTTTCTCAACATAATTTACTCTCTTTTTAATCATTGATACTAAGCTTCCTAATTCTCGGATGGGTAGGTCTAACACAATTGCCCACTTATCTCCTGTCAACAGCACGTCATTTTCTTGTACCAGTATCATGCCAGTTCCTAGAGTGTGAACTGCAATGCAAACCAATTTCCTGATTCTAAGTCTTTAATTCTCTCATTAAATTCTCAGCATAAACATTGTCACAGTGACATATCTAACATGTCAAAATACTTGACACTCATCACTGGTATGTGTTTTTTCTACACTTATTACCTTAATAGTATTGAACAAATATTAATCATCAGTATTACAATTCCATGACACCAAACACTGCATCAAACTAGCAATAACTTTAAACGTTACAAAGTTTGGAGATATGAAATAAACTTTTAGTTAAAACAAATAATAATTTCCGAAAGTACAATACTTTGAACGATCATATGACAAAAATTAAACAAAAAGTATTCTCTGTGTAAACTGGTTGTGTAGCAGAAAAAGGCGTAATTTCTCTGTAAACTTGTAGTGTGTGTTAGTGTGAGAGATTTCTCAAGTCTCCCAGCATGCGACTGCAAATCTTGCTGAACTAATTTTTGTAAACCGACTCGAGAGGCAATTTAAAGAGGTTTTTGTTTCTTGTATTGTGACGGTGCACTGAGATAATTTAATGTCTTTCCGTTAAATATGTTTTATCGGATATCTACTACTAGTTTAAATTGTATAGTTTAATAATATAACCTTATGTTTTCCATGTTCTTGATTTTGAGGTTGAAATAATATCTTGGGCGCGATCTACAGCAATTTTCATCATCATTATTTAATTTTTTATTTGTACTACATATTTTTTTTTTCTTATTTTATACACAAAATGTGATTAAACTTGGCTCTGATGAAATTTTTGTATCTCTCATAGTTTTCGCTTAGTGGCTTGTTAAAGTCATATTTTGCATGTTTCTGTTTTAACGACCACACTAAAACCAACTGAAATACCAAACTGAAAAAAATCACAGTGGATAAAGACATTGCAGGCTACAATGATATGCTCGTAAAACTATAGAATAAAAATTATCTGTATTTTTTTTTATTTTCAGTTTCAGCATTTTTTAAAATTCAAATAATTTTTATTCTTTAATTTTATGAGCATGTCATTGTAGCCTGCAATGTCTTTATCCACTGTGATTTTTTTTTCAGTTTGGTATATCAGTTGGTTTTAGTGTGGTCATTAAAACGGAAACATGCAAAATATGACTCAAACAAGCCATTACGCGAAAACTGTTTACTGATATCAACAAACAATCCTGCACTGTAGTTAAAGACAGTACTAACACGTCGCACAAATAAATTACGTCAGGTGTCTCAAACAGAAGTCGGCCGACTGGATATTTGCTGATATTTGTATCCATATAGATATTTTTTTCTTATGTATTTTCTAAGGTTTCATATTAATTATTTTCGTGTATTATTTCCTTGTTTAGTGAGATATCATTGTGATATTTAGTTTCTGTAATACTGTATGTGATTCAAACATCATGTAATCTCATTTTTTTTCTGAGTTTTAAAGAGCTTGTTTCGTACAATCCTGAATGTATTGCGTAAATCAATGCTACTTTCCGATACTTTATGTCTGCTTCAGCAACACGATAGGATAGTAGTAACTGAGTATCCTCTGCGTACTGAAAACATTTTAATTACTTGAAGCATGATTTCTCTGCCACTATTCTTTTGCAATTTTATTATTTAATTTGCATTCAAACAATTAAATAAATTTCTAAAAGTAAATTGAAAATATTTTATTAGCTTAGATATTCAGTTTATACTAAGGATAATTCTAAATATCAACTATTCAGTTTATGTTTTATTGAATGCCACGGAAGTGCAGAACTGCTGTATGGGTAACCACGACATATTAGTGGTATGCACCCTTTTCTGTCTCGGCCGGTCTGAACCAGGCAGGGCGAACGGCTGACTGTTTTGGTGAGAAGGTAGTTCAAAAGATATCATTACAAATTATATTATATTACACTAGCTGTGAAGGTTAAAATAATTTACTGTAATACCCAAATAATCACGGAGGGCTGCAGCCCTGCAGCCCAATTGAACAAACCGCTACTGCACTGATACGACCACGAACGAACAGCATTAAAATACAATCTCGAGATCTTCGAAGAAAAGAGTACAGTAAATATTTGTTTCAAGCAGTGTACTTTGGTCACAAAAATGTTTTGTCATTCCAGTATTTGGAAGCACTGACCGCTTAAACAGTCCGTAATAACAGATTAGTGAACTAGCGAATATTATTATAACGGGGTTACCACGCGGCATCAATAATAAAGATATATACAAACTTATTTACTAACTGCATTTTAAATGCATTGTTTTCGTTTATACTCTTTGTGTGTCGACAGTTCAGAAAATAAACAAGATATTATGAGGTTGACTTTGTCAGAGAAGAGGTAGAGCTGCAAACATTTTGTGAATTAAGAGTTTCATTAAAGGAGAATTTTTAAATTCGTTATAGCATTTCATCATAAATAATTCGTACGTCCAATATTAGTACACTATATACAGTTTAGGCCTTAAAATAGTTTCATCTTTATATATTTTCTTAACAGATATCTCTTTGTACAAAGAGAACCGTGACTGATTGATATTATAGTGAAAAGGGGGGAAATACGTTTCATAAAATTCGTACACATATCTTTAACCCGACGGCCTATCGTCATAAGTTTAAATGCAATGGGTTAATCATAAAAACAGCATATTAGCCAACTTAAGGTTATTTCGAAATTCAACCTTTAATAGAGCGAAAGACCTGACATGTGTTTTTGTTTAATTATAGATCTCTACCGAAACCTTCGGGATACTGAGTTCCTTTTTACTTTAAAATGATGCTGTGGTGAAAACCCAAACAGTAATTTTTTCATTTTTTCCAAATTGTACTCCCAAAGAGTAAAAAGAGTGGTAGTGTATTTTTATTAAGCATATGTACAGCTCGAATAACAATTTAATACCAATCGAGATGTCGAAGTGCTCTTTGCTTTAGATTGATGATTGTGTAAATTCTGCCCCAAAGAGGGCAAAACATGTTTTCGATTCACATTCGATATATATCGACCCGATATATCTGTTACATAGCGATGCGATTTTGTTTAAAAATTATGCTTACTCAAATACCCGAAAAATAAATTCAGGAAATTTCGAAATTCTCCACCTAAGGAGGCGAAAAGGGGTGAAAAATTATGAAATATGTTTTTAATTAATCATCGATATATCTTGAACCTAGCGGGCTATGGACGTGTTTTTACGACCAGGAGACACCAGTAAAGTAGTCTAAAAGGTTATTCAATGAATTATTGAAATTTAGTGTTTTAGATTAATATTCTACACATATCAAACCAATCGATATATTCAGTTTATTTTAACTCAGGATGATGACTAGATAAATGGCTGCAAAAAAGTTTTAAGATTTTTAAATATTTAAACTCTCACTACTGTACAGTGTTGATACATGATTTTTAAAGCATTATCGATTTTACTTTGACTAAACAGGCTATTGTTGTGATTTTCACTTCACTTGGATTGCACACATACTTAAATTAAGAATTTAAGACTTTTCGAATTCCACACCTAAAGGGATTAAAAAGCATAACATTTATTTTCTATCAGTCGATGATATTTATTATAACCAGGAGAGTTATTGAGATGTTCGTGTCAGAACAATAAATACCTAAAAAGTAATGCAAATTTTTATTTTATAAAATAACTTATTTATTGAGAAGAAAACATAGTTTGTAAACTTTTAAGGAAGACATCTTAAAAACAAGTACAACCAGAGAGAAATAAGTTGTACAGGTTTCACTCTACAGTTCTACCAACATGTGTTGTTGTTTATCATCTATGAGCCCAGGGAATAAATATTGTAATTTTTAAAGTAATTTTATGAATAACTTGGACATTATGTGGCACAGTTGTTTGTAGCTCGGGGGGGGGGGGTTAGGTTTTAATACCACATAAGCTGTGTATTTCATACGATTACCCTATAATATTAAAGTGTCTGTAATTACCCCACAACGTCAACATTGCTGTGACCGTAAATAATGCCCAGGCGAAATCGCTGTTAGTGGCAGGGACAAACTTCAGAATGATTTTTGCCATGGACAGCTATAGCTACTTATCCTGCTGCAGGGTTAGCTTAACTAGCAGATTTGTCATTCTAACACTTGATAACTGAACTACCTATCTGGTGTACAAAGAGGCTTCAGTGAATGTAAATATTATCTGCTATGAAAAAACGCACGCGATCAAAGCCACGGTATAGGTGATTCGGAATAAAGTGAACACTCAAAAAAGTCCTGATTAATTTCTACTTTCTGCCACTTTTTATCTTTCCGCTGCGTGAAAACAACAACATTACCATGTGCTTTTATTTAGGTAGGCTTGCATAATGTTTACATTGACATCACACTGCTCCGATAAATGTTATCTGCATTATCTATTCATTAAATGCACGGGTGCTGAACATATGCTATACTCTGTGCTAGTTTCTCTGAGTCTACTCTAATGGCTCTATTACCGTTACGAATCTCGTAAATGCATGCACAGTAAATTCGAACTTTCAAATTAAAACCACCACTAAAAACACACACAACACACGAAACTCAAGAATTCAAGTTCCGTTCAGCATTCTACAATGGATGCAAATAAAGAGAAAGAATAAATAACGTATTGCTTAATGTGTGAAACAGGAAAAAAATACTGTTTCTATTTCCAGATACTCAGGCTGGCGATCATGAAACAAAACAACTTACATTACTAATGACTTCACATAATTTAATAATAATTTAGCAATTCATAAACAGTCACTTCTAATACTTTTGAATGTGTTTATCAGAAACCCCATATTCATTACACAACGGTAAAACAAACTGAATGACGCAATTCGCTTCCAAGCGAAGCGGCGAAAACCTAACTCTGATGCCATCTGTCGGTGGAGTTTTAAACTACCTAAGGGGCGCGAAGCATTAGCGGCGTGTGCCAACGACAATCGGTTCGGTTGCATCGCTTTGTGCTGGCGCTAGCTAAATAAAATTATACAGTCAGTAGGTATGGCAATAAGAACTTAAATAAATATTTTAAAGTATATTAAATACAGAGAAGTCGTTTGCATTTGGTGTTGTTTCACTAATGCTGTATTCAAATAAGAAAATACACGGAACTACATGATATTATTCACTACCAACCATACAAACAATAATGTAACTGTTGTTAATGTTGATTTATATGCAGTAATGGCTAGTGATTGTTTTCAAAGGTTAAATCTTTAGTGCTCACTTTATTCCGAATGATCTATAGCACTGATAGTGTATTATATGCGTGTCTGAACAGAAGTACCTGTAGGTACTTAATTTCGTGACTGACGTAAATGTTTAATGAGCGGGGACCTACCCACACAACATGCTAGGCCACTGAAACCTTGCATTTTACTTGCAGTTATAAACTTGCTTCTGTAGGCTTACCGCAAGCCTTGCATTGTATCTGGCATAAGTATTTTTGAGCTTGCAGGTTTTCTGCAAGTCCATTTAAGAAAAATTCTTGCAGTTAAATTTCTTGCAAACTTGTGTTACGCTTGATGGCTTACACGCTAACCTTAAATGACGTTTAGTATGTAAGTTTGCAACAATTTAAAAAAAGCGTCAACTAGGCAACTTGCAGCAGGCTTGCAGCAAGCTTTCAGGCTTGTCGTGAAACACTTGTTGCAAAGTTGCTGGGTTGCCTGGATAAGCTTGCAACAAGCTTGTAAGCTTTTTCTGCTGTCTGGGATGTAAGCTAACGCTAGCTTGTATTTCTCTTCATTTTGGCTTGCCATAACAAGCTTGCTCACGACACTTACTACAAGCCTGAATCAAGCGTGCAGCAAGTTTAAATTTCACGTTAATTTAACTTGCCATAGCAAGATTGCTTAGAAGTCTTGCTGCAAGCCTGAACCAAGCCTGCGAAAGAGCTGTATTTGACTTTAATTACATTTACATAGCAATTCTGGTCATGTGATAAGCTGCAAGCACCCTGTCCCCTATACTAAGCTGATGTTGCATTGAAATTTTACCTAGCAATCTTAATTCATGAAATATTTTCTAAGTGTCCATCAATATTGATCGACCTTGATTTAAACTTAACTTTGTAAATGAAGAAGCTCTTTAAAAAGTAACATTGTTTCATATGCTAGCTAAAACGACTGTTACGATATTACGAATAGCTACAAGTTAACTGATATCCTTACTGTTGTTAGTAAATTCACAAACATCAGCATTTCCATACCATAGTTCGTTCTCTTACAACCGAATTGCATTACTATACCTCTTAACTATTTGCAGTAGTCCAGTGGTAAGCATACCTACTTTGAAGCCAAAGGGTCGGTGGTTCGAATCTTGGCACAGGAGCCGAAATTTAATGTTTAGATATTAACATCACAAGTCGATGAACAAGCAATATTTAAAGATGTAAATTTGAATGATAGCGAAAACACAGCAGAAAATAAAATTTTGATTTATTCTGCAGGCTTGAAAATTAAGCTTGCAGCAGTCTTGAAATCAAGCTTGCAGCAGTCTTGCAAATCTAGTTTGCAGCAAGCTTACAAATCAAGCATGCACTAAGTTATAAATGTGTAAACTAGACAACTTGCAGCAGCTTGTAACAAATTTATTGGCTTGCGATTCCATGCCTTCTGCAAGGTTACTGGCTTGCATTGGCAAGCTTTCTACAAACTTGTAGCAAGTTAGTTCCGCTGTCTGGGTGGAATCCCTACTATGCGATGAGTCAACAGCGCGACAGCAAGCAGTAGAACGGGCTTCTGGGTGAACGACTGAGTTCAAAGAGACCGTCCATCGAAAGAGAACACTGACTGACTGACATATTAAACTGCAGCCAAAAACACTGGACGTATAATCCTGAAATTTTTTGTGTGGTTTCCCTTCAGACCGTACGCGAACTCTAAGAAAGTAATATACCAAAATTTTATCTCTAAGGCGGTAAAAAGGAATGAACTATATTTTCGAAGAGATGTCGATAGAGATCGAATCCGACAGCCTATCATTACGATTTTTTCTTCAATGGGACACATAAAAAATGCATATTAGCCGATTTGCAGGATTTTATGAAATTCAATATTAAGGAGTGAAAATACGTTAAATGTGTTTCCGATAATTATAGATATCTATCGAATCCTTCAAGACAACAAGTAAGATCACACTTTTAAATGTTTACATGAATACCCAAAAAGGAGTTTTTCGATTTTTCGAAATTCGACACCCAAACAGTAAAATTAAGGGAAATGTGTGTTTTTTTATTAATCGTCTATACAGCTCGAATCCAATACGATATCGTTGCGAATTTTACTTTAATTGGTTAAGTACATAAATGACTAGGACTCCAAGATGTTCCGAATTTTGATAAATAAGGGAGTGATAATACGTCAAATATGTTTTCGATTATTCCTCCGTATCTATCTAACCGATCGAGATATCGAATTGCACTTAGCTTTAGATTGATGCACACACAAACACACACACTTATATATATATATATTTATTTATGAATCGAAAATACAATTTAAATATATTTCCCGAATTTATCTTTAGAAGGTAAAATAAATTTAGAATGTTTTTACGATTCTCAATCGATATATATCTACATCATTGATTTTTATATAACAGCATGATTTTTGTTTAAGATTGATGCTTACTTAAACACCTGAAAATAAATTGCCGGTATTTTCGAAATTACCCACCTAAAGAGTTGAAAAGAGGTGAGAAGAGATTAAATATGTTTTTAATTATTCATAGATATACCTTGAACCCAAAATGTATTGTCGTGTTTATCATGTCCAAGAGACACCAGTACAGTAGTTTAAAATTTAATTCAAGGGTTTTTCCGAAAGAAGCTACAAATGTCCAATAATCATGGGTCCGGAAATCAACCGTTGTCGAGATAGAACACATGGTTTGTTGCAGTTGATCAGTATGTAGGAACACATGGAATTTCTAATCTTTAAAGAAGGTGTTCAAAATGTTGCCCTTGCGTCTGAATGCAACATTGAACTCGTCTCTGAAACGAATTGCGAATCAGAAACGGCCTGTACCTATCTCCGGTTAGTCTCTGTGGTAGGAAGTGTGGTCCAATTATTCTGTCTCCGAGCAGTCCGGTCCTGACGTTCAACGAAAAACGTTGCTGATGTCGTGACACGTGTGTCGCAATAGGATTGACATCGGCCCAAATGTGACAGTTATGGAAGCTGAAAATGCCATTATGGGTAAACCCAGCTTCATCCGTGAACAGAATACTGCTTACAAACAGGGGGCTCAAAGTACACTGTTTTGCATCCATTGGCATAAATTCTCTCTAGGAGGGAAGTCTGCATTGTTGAGAGCTTGCACACGCTGGAGATGATACGGATACAGTAATTGCCGATGTAAAATCCGCTACACATTCATATGACTCAGCACACGCTCCTGGATAGCAATCCTCCTTGTTGAAGTACTCGGACGTTCGTGTACAATGTCTAACGCCATTTCCTCAACATCAGGTATTATGGATCTGGGTCTACCTTCTCGTACATGATGTGCACAATTCTTCTTTCTCGAAGGCGCTGATGTAACCTCTTAAATGTACGTCTGTCGGGCTGCCTGTGGTGAGGAAAAGCTTCTTCATACAATCTTGCAGCCTGAAGTGCACTGCAATTAGCTTTGCCATACATGAATTGCATGTCAGCGTACTCTTCATTAGTGTAACCTCCATCCATGGTGCCTTTACTTTCGTAACTGATTGTCTGTACGGCACAGTGCATGTAGGGAGTGAGGGGAGTAGATGCGCATTCGTCAACAACCTGATAGGCGAACCCATACCTTGAGATACCAGCGTAATGACCTAGGAATCCAAACACGTTTGGAGTTGGTTCCCAATTCGACTTGTTACGAGAACTCGACAAGTGTTGATTTACGGACCCATGTTTATTGGACATTTGTAGCTTCTTTTGGCCAGTACTTTCCATGTGTGAATTATTGACCATCACTTCTGTTTCATCCTCTATATATTGAACCCTTCGAGATATTAAGTTTATTTTGCTCAAGGATGATGTTTAGGTAAATGGTCACAAGAAGATTTTTAAGAATTTTAAACATTCGAGTCACAGTAATATACAGATGTGATGTTTTTTTTTATTTTAGGAATGAAAGATTTTGCTTCGACTGAACGAGCAATCGTCAAGTTTTTTCACTTAACGTGGATACTTACACTAAATATTTAAGAACAGAAACTAAGATGTTTGTTTTATATCTGCCGATGATACTTATTATTACCAGTAGAGATTTTGAGATGTTTACAACAGAATGATCATTATGCTAGGTACCTAAAAAATGCAAGATTTACATTTTGTAAGATAACTTAATTATTATGCAGAAAACGTAGTTTGTAAACTTTCAAGGCAGACGATCCGAAAAGCAAGTACAACCAGAGAGAAATAAATTATACAGGAGTATCATTCTACAGTTCTACCAACACATGTAGTTGTTTAACTTCTATGAACTCAGGAAATAAATATTTTATTTTTAAAGTAATTTTATGAATACCTTGGACTTTATGTTTCGCAGTTGTTTGCTGCTCGGGGGAAATCAGTCCTAATACCACATTATCTACATATTTAATACGATTATCCTCTTACATTAAGGAGTCTGTTACTACACCACAACGTCAACATTGCTGTGACTATAAATAAGGTCCATGCGAAGTCGCTGTTAGTGGCATGGACAAACTAAAGGCTACTTTTCACTCGTCAGAAATTCGCAGCATAAAACCAAAATACTTCATTGTTCGTTTGGGAGTTTAGGATGTGACGTTTCAATAGGACGACTGTCCTTGATATCTCAGTTGACTGAGATATCAAGGAAATAAGCAATTATAGTACCCTAGAACATCTCTGTGTCAGCCTAAGCGCTTACTTTACTGCGAATTGTCTTCTATGCAATTGTATTAATACCAAGTCAAAGCACATTTAGAATAGTTACATTGTTAACGTGTTTTGCACAACAGGTCATTTAGAAGAAACAAGTGGTCGCATCACACACTTCTGTACCAAATCTGACGGTGATGTATTTGTGTTGTTGTTGTGCAGCCTTATACATTTGTATGGATTATAACAAAATAACTATTTGAAGTAAGGCTTTAGTTGATAAAAAATTCTCTAGTTAATTTCACATGCCTACAAAACTATCGAACCACAGTTTTTTTTTTGCGTTAACTTTCAGCCTTACTTTGATAAAGTTATAACACTTCCTCCCGACAATGTTAAAACTACAATGCTCATCCTGTACGAGGCAGATAGCTTTGATCAGTTTATCGCATGTGCCCGACCATGAGTAATATTAAGCTTAATTTTTTACACTATTTTAAACATGATTTTTACCAAGAGAAATATGGGTTGGAACATCCATTAGCGCATCAGAAAAAATGCACGATACCTGTTCAGAATTAAAAAAGAAATTCTACAGTGTATGTGTTTTTCAAAGTCATGCAACTGTTTGTAAAATATAGACTTGTAAAGTCACAAAGTTATAAATTTCAATATTATCCACTACTGATATTTAACTAGCTGGCTAGAGCTCTGTAAATGAATCGAGTCGACAGGTTCACGCCCGCATTAACCTCCCTCCATCCCTAAACCCACCTGACACCTTACCGGCCATAGGTGTAGTGTGATCAGTTTCTGTTTCTCTCTCTGTCTCTCTAGCGTACACGCTTCCAGCAGTCTCCACGCGAATAAAGTAAATGTATTTTAATTTGCTCGATCTGACTTAACTTTTTTAAAAAATTTGTAATGTTATTGAAATTAATCAAATATGCATGTTAGTCTCTTTTAAAAATATTACATTTTTCGCAATTGTTAACCTTGACGAATTAAAATACATAAAGAAATCGTATTTTGGAAGTGCTTTTGTAATTCATGGTGGATATAAATATGACGTTCTCTGATATTAATGTGCAAGGTAAAAATGAATCATAGTTATGTTTAAATAGAAAAAATACTGAAGATTCTTCTTATGTTTTTGTTGTACTGTAATTAGTTTCATGAGAATTATGTTCTGTCTGACTACTATATGTAGGGTAGAAAGGAGGGGTCGTGTAAAGCTAAGACGAGCAAAGTATAAATATCTGTTCTGTATATCAGTTATACATTGTTGGTTAATGTAAGTAGGTTTATATAAATTTTTACGTATGGAATCGTAATAAATAGTTGGGGTGAGAGAGAGATTTTAGTTAGCGACCAACATCGAAGTCTTAAGCACTGGAAGAATGGTTAGGTTTTAGTCTGACTGTGAGATAGGAACTGAAGAGGAAATAAAGACGTATTAGAACTGAAATACGTATGGAAGAAACTCTTAAATGTATGAAATAATGTATTTGGTTTCAAATTTACATACTATGTACAAAAGTGAATGAAGAAAAGACCTGTAGCTTTACACGTAATCATTTTTACTCTCGCTTATTAGTATAATGTATTTCCATACACGTTATGCATTGTATATGATGTCTGTTGATGGCGAAAAATTATTGACTAAACTGGACGAGATCTTCCATCTTGAATGATAATAACTCAAACTACTGGAACCTTACCCTACGAAGAATGATACATGCTACTGGCTGTAGCGTAACCTTCTACAGATATGTCCTTCGGTAAGAGGCGAGATGTATTTTCAGAAAGTAAAACGTAGACGTAATTTAAGGTGAGAAA
The DNA here is from genome assembly GCA_003012365.1 of Medauroidea extradentata. NCBI lineage: Eukaryota > Metazoa > Arthropoda > Insecta > Phasmatodea > Phasmatidae > Medauroidea > Medauroidea extradentata. Next base: position 28,586 of record PNEQ01074086.1, read on the forward strand.
AAAATTTTGGTATCTTGATTTGCATTACGAGACAAAATAGAATCAGGACTCGAACTTCAAAGGGTTGCTTTCCTTTATCTATAGAACGATATTTTTTGTACTAGCAAAGAAATGTGAAATATATATATATGAATGCACTTTAAAATAAAACATAAAATTCGGTAACAAATATGTTTGCAAGACTGGATATAAGATAAAAGGATAAAACTTATATTAATAACTAGAGTAAGTATACGAATAGCAGTAGTCGGGAGAGGTGATATTTCAGTAGTGAAGAGGTTACATCACCTCCAGTGAAGATGGAAAATATTCGTGTGTGTTCTTACCGCAAGCATGTATTTATGGAAAAATATCAGTATGTGTGCGGTAAGTTGGATGACATTAAAGTATTATTCATAGTATCTACCAGTGAGAAAACTAGGATATCTGGATTGGACAAAGCAACAACTAGAAACGGTATACGGGTTAGTATTTGATAAGGTCTCTTCTCTGTAGCTATAAGTCGTCATTTAAGGAAATTGTACCCTTATGTGTTTAACTTTGTGAGAATCGACGTCAACACCTTCTAGACACCAGTGCAACTTGTGCTACAAGACATTTGCGTGCTGATATGCTATGTGGAGACAAGGAATAAGTAAATGTATTACAAACCAGTGTTGTACAGCATATTGATATTAGAGTTGTAGGCTGTATGCACGTATAGCATATAAGTACAGGTCACGATATACTCCCCGGAATACAACAAGATTCTATGATGGGGTGGAGGGGGTGTAGTTGTTTGAGGTGGTTATAACACGAGTGTTGGTGAGAGGGGAAAGTAGGGTTAGGAGGGGGAAAATTCATCATGTGACTAATTGCCAATTAAAATAAAGGAATGGGTAGAAAGAAGGGGAGGGGGGATAATTAAATGTATCTATGTTAAATGTGGTGGTATGCGTCAGTGTGTCGATGGAGCTCATCCGGGTAACTCGTGTCGGTACTTGATTTAATTAAATGATTTTTACATTAAAAGTTGTTAGTTAAACAGTTTTTTATTCAACAGTTCGTGCGGGGTTATAATGGAATGCGAAATCGAAAAATATTCGGAAGAAACACCAAGATGGCGGCCGGATACAAGATGGCATCAGGAAACAAGATGGAGGTAATATTTTTTTTCAGAATGTTTCGGATTTTTTTATTTTATTTAATTAAAATTTTTAATTTTGTTTATTTTTTAATTTTCGAAATTTCGGAAAATTTTGATAATTTGACACTCAAGGTCAAGTTCAAAGTCACCGTCATCCAACATGGCGGCCGGGGCTGTGACGTCACAACATGGCAGGTGGTGCCACACTCGGGCGGGTGCCACCTCCAGGCTCCATGTCCTAGAATCGGCTAAATCTATCTACGCAATTCGACTATCTAGGCTATATTACAAAAGAATCCCTTATACGGTTGCAAAATTATTAAAATTTTCAGCAATTTAATTTTTAAATGGGTTTATCTAACTCGTGACACGTGGTTTCAATGAGAGTTCTTTTTTTAAATTTAATTACGTTCATTGGTCTCCGTAGTAGATTGTGGCGGCGCACCACTGCTGTATGCAGAAGCGATGCGCACCTGACAGCCTGTCAGTGCCAGGCAGCACAGTGTGGCGCTGTAAATCCCTGACTGGCCAGACGACCGCTAACAGTTTGCCACCCCCAGGCACATTCCATTGTCCAGGCAGGACAAGGGATTACTGGGGTCACCCAGCGAGACCACACCTCAATCAGGAGAAGGCAGTCTCTCCCGGTACACTGAACAGAACAGTTTGCATGTGTCCAGCCAGTGAAAATGGCTCACCTATCTCTACCTATGGTTTCGTTACGTTTACCCTCAACCTGTGGCTAAGGCGTGATTTGGTGTGGCGTTTTATCGTGGCGAGTGTCACCAAGCCTATCATCGGGGCTGATATTCTCCACCATTATGGCCTCCTGGTCGATATCCGCAACCGGCGCCTTGTAGTTAGTACCACCTCCCTATCAGCCGTCTGTCATGTGACCACCTGCAATATCAGCAGCATAAAGACACTTCCTCTGTCATCACACTACTCTGAATTTCTGGCGAAGTATGGTGACATCACTCGCCCATCTGGCACCCCACAGCTTACACAACATTCCACAGTTCACCATATTCACACCATTGCCGTGCAGCCAGTACACAGCAAGCCATGCCGGTTGGCACCAGACAAGTTGCTGATAGTGAAGCAGGAATTCACAGTTTTACTTAAGCTTGGGTTAGCCTGTCCTTCAAACAGTTCCTGGTCTTCCCCACTCCACATGGTACCCAAGAAAGGAGATGAGTGGAGACCCTGTGGAGACTACAGGATCCTTAATGCTCGCACAATTCCGGACAGATACCCAGTTCCGCACATCCAGGATTTTTCACACACCCTACATGGCAAGACCATTTTCTCCACAATTGACCTCGTCAGGGCTTACAACCAGATTCCAGTTGCCCAAGCAGATATTCCGAAAACAGCCATCACCATACCTTTCGGGTTGTACGAGTTCCCCTTCATGTCCTTTGGCCTCCGCAATGCTGCACAAACATTCCAAAGATTTATTGACGAGGTTTTCCGTGGTCTGGAATTTTGTGTCTCATACATTGACGACATATTGGTTGCATCGAGCAGTGAGACAGAGCATGTGCAGCATCTAGAAGAACTTTTCAGCCACCTCAAAGCTAATGGTCTCCTAATCAACCCCGCCAAATGTGTCTTTGGGGAACCACAAGTAACTTTCTTAGGGCACAGCATTTCTGTGGAAGGAACTAAGCCATTGTCAGATAAAGCAGACGTGGTCCTCTCATACAATAAGCCACGGACTGCAAAAGAACTGCGCCGGTTCACTGGGATGCTCAACGTTTACAGACGTTTCATCCCCAAGGCAGCCCTCTGCATGATATGATTAAGGGTAATGTGAAAGGCAAGGACCCAGTACCATGGACACCGGAGAGTGAGAAGGCATTTGAAAACTGCAAAACTGCTCTCGCACAAGCTACCTTGCTGGCTCATCCATTCCCAACAGCTCCACTAGCACTAATGACAGATGCCTCTGACTTCGCAGTTGGGGCAGTGCTCCAGCAACAGGTGGAATGATCATGGCAGCCCTTGGCATTTTTCTCAAGGAAAATCAACACTGCTCAGCAGAAGTACAATGCTTATGATCGCGAACTCCTCGCCATATATTTGGGGTTCCATCATTTTCGCCATATGGTAGAGGGGAGAGAGTTCACTGTATTCACCGACCACAAACCTCTCATTTTTGCGTTCGCCCAAAACCTGGAAAAATGCTCACCCTGTCGTTCAAGGCAGCTGGATTTCATCAGTCAGTTCACAACAAGCATAATCACATCTCAAGTGCTGACAACATAGTTTCAGACGCCCTCTCCCGAGTGAATGCTGTGGCCGATACCATGGACTACCAAGCTCTAGCTATGTCACAGCTGGCAGATGAAGAGTTAAAACAATACTTGCAGCAGGATTCTGGCCTACAGCTGAGGAAGCTCTCCATGCCAGATATACAGCTCGATCTCTACTGCGATGTCTGTACTCCAACAGCAAGGCCTTTCATCACAGTACCATTCCGTCGTACAGCTTTCAACACTGTGCATAACCTCGCTCACCCAGGTGTCAGGGCATCGGTCAAGCTAATCACTCAGAGATTTGTGTGGCCTTCCATCAGGTCAAACTGTCATAAGTGGGCACGGGCATGTATTTCATGTCAGCGTTCGAAAATTTCACGTCATGTTTCCTCCCCAACTGTGCCTTCTTACCACCCTCATCAAGATTTGACCATGTACATATCGATCTGGTAGGGCCCTTGCCAGTGTCCCAAGGCTTCCGGTTCTATTTGACTGTCATCAACTGCTTCACTTGGTGGCCAGAAGCAATCCCGGTGGAGAACATTGAGGCCACCACCATAGCTCGGGCTCTGTACACTGCATGGATCGCACGCTTCGGAACCCCCCTTGAGATCACTACTGACCAAGGAAGACAGTTCGAGTCTGCACTATTCAGGGACCTCTGTAATCTCACAGGTACATCGCGGTTTCGAATAACAGCATTTCATCCACAAGCCAATGTTATGGTGGAAAGAATGCACCGGCAACTCAAGGCTGCCATACGTTGCCACGACACAGAGCACTGGGTGGACATATTGCCTACCATACTTCTGGGAATCCGAGCAGCCTGGCGTGAGGACCTCCATGCTTCAGCAGCTGAGTTGGTATATGGGCAACCTCTTCGTCTCCCTGGTGAGCTGTTGGTGGCCCATCCACATTCCCAACTCGGAGACACAGCAGGACTTGTAAGAGAGCTCCGGCAACATTTCAGCACACTCCGACCTGTAGCGGGCACAAACCATGGCAGAACCAAGACATTTGTGTTTAAGGACCTCATCACAGCAACAGAAGTCTTCGTCCGCCGCGAAGGGCTCAAGAAATCACTCGAGGCCCCGTACGAAGGCCCATTTCCAGTGCTCAGCCATACACCAAAGACTGCAACACTCCAAATGCATGGTCGGCAAGTTACAGTTTCCATCGATC
>PNEQ01074086.1:33254-52248 GCA_003012365.1 Medauroidea extradentata
CTTCTAACGGAAAAAAATTAGGTCATCTAGTTTTCCCGTAATGTCACTTCAAAGTCAAAATTTGCATATTTTTACTTCATACAAAACTTGAAAACCAGTTAACATAATGAAATGGAAAAAATCACGTCAAAACTACGTGTTACTGTCTATGGCTTGTAGCATATAGAACCCGTTACAAAAAATGTTTATGTTAAATAAATTTAAAAATTTTTTGGTACTTTTAGAAATTTATTTTAAACACAAAAATATTTTATAATGGGTTTGTATATGCTTCAAGCCGTAGACGGTGATGTGTAGTTTTGATGAGATTTTTTCCATTTCATTATATTTACTGGTTTTCAAGTTTTGTATGAAGTGAAAATATGCAAATTTTGACTTTGAAGTGACACTACGGGATAACTGGCCGAGCTAATTTTTTTTCGTTAGACGTTAATGTACTCTTAGGTAATGCCTACAAAACTAACACTATTTCATACAAATATAAAATTAAGGTTTTACCCACTTGAACGCCCTTAAACCAGCATCCACCCTTGCCAACCAATCGCCTGACCGCATCGCCAACCCCATCCCTAGACCGGACTCAGCAGTACCATGCCATTCACAAGGCTCATACAGGGCATCTCCACACACCTCTCCTACAGTGACGAGATCTGACCGCCGCGTCCGCTTTCCTGACCGCCATCAAGGCGGTTTTTCGTGATGCTGGGTGCATCACTGGCAGGGGGTGCTGTGGCGGCGCACCACTGCTGTATGCAGAAGCGATGCGCACCTGACAGCCTGTCAGTGCAAGGCAGCACAGTGTGGCGCTGTACATCCCTGACCGGCCAGACGACCGCTAACAGCTTGCCACCCCCAGGCACATTCCATTGTCCAGGCAGGACAAGGGATTACTGGGGTCGCCCAGCGAGACCACACCTCAACCAGGAGAAGGCAGTCTCTCCCGGTACGTTGAACAGAACAGTTTACATGCGTCCAGCCAGTGCGGTCTTGTGAATATGTAGATGTATATATTGTATATATTGTGTAAATACATGGCTCGTGTCTGGCAAACGTGGTGTACTTATTATGCCCTCACGTCCTCGCTAAATGGATAAGAAAGAAAACAGTGCAAATTTAAAATGCCACTATGGGAAAATGTGCGAGCTATTTTTTTTTTTTGTGAAAGGAAGATGCACTACCAAATAACATATGCAAAATTAAAATTATTTTTTACAAATGTAAAATAGCAGTTTTTCCCAACTGGATCGCTGTTCAATCCAATGTTACATAATATTCAATAGATTAAGTTGCTTATCTGTATCTTACAACATTACTTTTAATTGTATCTAAAGTAGTGTTTATAAGAAGAGTTGACATATCTGTGTGTAAATAGGCATAATTCCATATGTTACGAACATTTCGTGCCTAGATTTTCCCAAAAGAACAAAATACTCTAAAAACAAAATAACATATATTTTTCAAAGCAACATTGTTCAAATCAATTAGGGTTTTAATTAGGAACTTTCAACTTCACATGTTATTTATAAGGGAAAACAAACTGTATGAGGAAATGAATGTTTTCAGAACGATTAGGCAAAATTACGAAATTATTTATATTTTAATATTAATATAGCAAAAATGTTGTTAACAATTATTCAATCGCTTGTTTTGTATGCTCTGTAGCGATACATCTCGTCAATATAGAGATCATTTTCCAGCATTACATTCTAAAAGTCACTGTTAACTATGTCTATAATTCAAACACATTGAAACCATTTCTTCTTATATTTTATAATTATTGCATAGTACGAAAAAACTTTGAGAAATAAAAAAAATAGTAAAAGACATTTTCATCATTCGAGAAGTGAACCTGCACCTTCAACATGAGAAATGTTTTTGCCTTAATAAAGATAATTTTCGTATTACCTTCCGTTATGTAGATAATCGTTACCTATCATAAATCACTAGTGTTGTTCCTAACGATTCAATAGATTTATTTTACATTTTTTACTAAAAACATCTTAAATCTATTTTGGCTGGTTATATATCATACCCACAAAGGCCTAGATAAATATAATACATTAATTTTTATTTATTTTCCATAAATATAATTTTAAAACATCTCACATGCCCAAGATAACGTCCTTTACGTATGCAAGCATTTACTCTCGCGCCGTCGATATGCACGTATTAGTAACTAAACAGTTTTTGTTAAATAGGTCATTTTGAAGTTCGAGAATCCCTTTTCGGCAACGGACAACCGTTACTGATTACGCATTTCGCTTCTTTACCTTGCAGAAATATATCATTACAACGTAATTACAGCACAAAAGAAACAAGTTTTTTGCTTATTTGCAAAATATGTAGAGATTAGTTAGGGTTTTTCAGTATCAGGTCGTCATAAACATGAAACCGCAATCTTTGTTTAATTGAGGAGCACCATTAAAAGTTAAAGTTTAGAGTTAAAATTAGAATCAACTTGTAGTTTCAAAGGTTGCTGTCAAATCGATATGATTGGCATTCAAGCTTCAGATATTTGCTAACAAGTAGGTAGTGGCAAAACTCGATACACTGTTGACGATAGAGCTTTAAAAAAAAATTTTAATAGCAACCTATCGAGAAAAAAACACTACCTAATTTGTGTTCCCGCTTTCATTTACTAACGAAAAATATCGTCGTTTGATATCCGACACGAATTTACCAATTTTAATATTGTGTTTCGCAGCGGCTTTTCGATTATTTTATTTTCCTTTCTCGTGCATTCTCATGATGCTTCACATCTACGTAACAATAATGCTTTCAACTCTCAAGACCAAAGCTGTGAGAGTCGCCCAAATTTCTCCACTTGATTAGGTGCGGCTCGTGGATTTTGACATAGGTAGGGCCGTGGTGGGAATATTACGAGGTGGAACCGTCCGGCCGCAAAAAGTCGCACCCTACTGCGCAGCTACCTATGACGTTGCACGGAACAGAAATCTACCACAAGTCAGTACACGTCTGGCGTCGCACGTGTGCGCTAGACAGTAGCCAGTAGGCTACACGTCCCGCGTCTACTGCCTTGTGCCGACGCGGCCATAAAAACTCTTCAACTTAACTCATCGTTAATTGAATTCTATTCAGTCAAATTACTAGAAAATTTTTACTACGTATTACTGAAGCGTCCGGCAAAGATAAAATCTCGTAGTTTTATTTACGTAAATTATTTTATAACAAAAAAAATATATGTATCGTAACAATGTTCTGTTAACTACTGACAGAAAACTGCAGGGAAAGTTATATTAAGCGAGAACCTTTTTTTGTTCTTCGAGATAGATGGACGGTACCAGCGGAAGAGGCAACTGTAAATGTAATTTTTATGCCCTCCTCGAAAAGTTGCGAGATACGCTATAATTTTAGTGGCAAGTATACGACAGAAGAACATTCAGACGCGAGCGTTCGATATCAGTAACCCGATCGGAACTTCTCCCTCGATTAATCTGCACTGCATTTCCTATTATAAGATCAGGTTTATTGGGTAATTTTTTTTTGTTTCAGCTTGTTAATTATATATATTTTTATATTTCATGTTCACTGTCTTTATTTTAAAATATTCTTAAATATTAAAAGTTGCCTAAATATCTTAATAAATCCAGTGAAAAATAGATATAGAATGGTAAATTCTAATGGTAATTCCCCCTATTTCGAAATACTCTGGTATGGGGATGGTACATTTCTTTATGGCTTTTTGTCTCGCCTAATGCGGAATCATAAATTAGACAGGATTTGAAAGTATCTGAAAAGGACGTCCAGTAAAAAAAATCTTTGTACTTTATAAACGGTTAAGGTGGTGGCCGGAGAGGAAATCAAATTTTGAAGTTTTCATCTATGAGATTATTTTACTATTCTGCCACATGGTTCGATAAAGGGGTCGGCTATAAAGTACGTTCTTTAAAAATTAATTAAAATGTCTCGTATATTTACTTTGTATTTTTAGTTGATATTATGTTATTATTTGGTATGAAGGACGTTATAATTCGTGTGAAAAAAATAGGCTGCGAAATATGTTTACTATAACGCCTAGGCGTGAAGGTGCAACATCTAAAACTTGAGGTGTATAAGGTGCTATTTGCCGCCTCTTAATTCCATCGTGTTTTGGTTACTCGTCGAACTGTTTGCTGCAATATTCCCGTCACATTTACTAAACGTTACATTTCATTTATTTTATTTCTTGTCAATCGAGCAACTCTGTAATATGATGAAAGAAATTTACTACCGACTATTATGAGTTTCATATAGTTATGACACGTAAAAAGAATATTAACTTCTGTTCCTATGTACTGTAAGTTTAAAAAATTATATCATTTAAATATTGGGTTTTATGCTGTTTTGTGTTTTGCTATTGTAGGTCTACGAAATAAAGATGTGTGTAAAATTATGGAAATGAGGATGAAAGTTTGTAAATTAAAATTTTTATATTGTTATCAAATATCATATATAGTAATAAGTCATACCAAAAGTTAGTTGTTTTATAACGAATATGAAAATCGGAATTTAAATCAACATATCAAATACAGTATACATAAATCGAAGGACAAGTTGTGGTCAGGCCGCCGATTGCGAACGCGCGCGTTTGAAATGTTCTGTCTTCTATCTGCCGCCAAAATTATAGCGTATCTCCGAACATTTTGAGAGAAGGGCATAAAAATAAAAATTTTGAGTTTCATCATTCTTTCGTCCGCTGATACCCCCTAATCTATCTAAAAATAATAATAAAATTTTTCTCGTTTACTATAATTGGCCCAGCATTTTTCAATCAATAATTTGTAAGATAATTTTCTAAAAATAAAGCACTTTACATAATGAAAATAAACAGATATCATTATCGGTAAGAAAGTTCACAAATATAGTGCAAAAATTATGAAGTAAATTGACAAATGGTTTTCGATTGCCGACGAGTTTAGTTTGAACATTTTTTGGGCGCTCGATGTGAGTATTCGCTTTATTCCGTGAATATTCCTTGCAACTCGCATGACGTCACAAAGTATGGGAGGCAGCAGAGAAAGTGGAGGGGGAATATGCGAACGGTTCCACCTTGTAATATTCTTGCCACGGCCCTACCCGTGGTGGGAATATTAACAGGTGGAACCGTGCGCATGTTCCCCCTCCACTTTCTCTGCTACCTCCCCTCTTTAATGACGTCATGCGAGTTGTAAGGCATTTTTTACGAAATATTAGCAAATACATCGAGCATCCAAAATACGTTCAAACTAAACTCGTCGGCAATCGAAAACCATCCAGTCAAATTAGTTCGAAATTTTTTCACTGTATTAGTGAACTGTTGTGCCAATAATACTTTCTGTTAATTTTCATTTAGAAAATTATTTAATTTAAAAAATAGTCTAACATTGTACTGTACATTATTGTCTGAAAAATGGAGGGCCAAATGTAGTAAGTGAGAAACTGTTTAGTTTTTCGAGATAGATATTTGGTACCAGCGGACGAAAGGAAGAGGAAACTTAAAATGTAATTTTCATGCCCCCCTCGAATAGTTTGGAGATATGCTATAATTTTGGCGGCAGGTAGAAGACAGAACAGCTCAGGCGCGCGCGTTCGAGATCAACGGACCGACCACAACTTGACCCTTGATTTACATACACTGCATTTGCTATGTTAATTTAAATTGTGAATATCATATTTGTTATAAAGTAACCAACTTTTGGTAATAATTATTACTCTACACCAAATTAAATAACATTATTATAAAAATTTAATTTTGAAACTATCATCCTCATTTACATAATTATTCTTTAATTCTTAGACCTACGATAGCGAAGCACAACAGTAGAAAATCTAATAGTTAAATGTTACTTTTTTTTTTACGTTAAAGTGCATAAGAATATAAACCAATATTCATCTTATACTTCATAACTAAAACTTAAGTTTAACAGTTGGATGTGATTCTGTTGTTTTCTGCAATTAAAATTTTTTGGCTCCTCAGCGGAACAAATGAGACTTCGCATGCACTCCTGTTTCAGATTCGAGTACTTTTGATAATAAATCTAAATTATAGCTTTTCGTGCAGTAAGATAGCATGTTATCGAAGATACTTGAATGCAATAAAAATAAGTTTTCATCTAAGGTTTTAATTAATTACGAGTTTAATTGAATGCCACAAATGAAAGTTGATTTAAAAACATTCTTACTAGTTTTTTCTGTTACAAAACTACAACGTAATTTTGGAAATATGTCAGACTTAATCATTTTAAACAGTAAATATATGCTATGCATCATTATGAAGAATGTTATTGAGACCAGATGAAGCTGTGGTTGCGATATGATTAAAATACAATCATAATGTCAAATAATATAGTATTTTGTACTTTGATTTTATTTTAAAAATCAGGTTTTCGGAAAGGATATATACAGAATTCGTGTTGGGATTGTGTTTGTATAGTATAAATTAGCTCTGCATTCCCGCCAATTTTTTATTAAATGCGATAAGAATATCGTTTAAAATAAAATTCTTCACCATGCACGAATTCAAATCAACTATACATCGCCATCTTACGAAAAAGCTACAAATACTGCAGTTTTTCTAGTAATCAAGAAAATGCATTTTTCTGATGTAATTAATTATTGAGAAGATTTTCTTAATGAAGACTTAGACTAAATTCTTTTTAAAGTTCATTATTCGGATTAACCGTGTGCTGTAGTGAGTCATACTTGCGATTATATCAGTATGTAATTCGCACGGTTTTTTAATATGCTCTGTAATAATAATGGTGCAACTATTTAAAACTTTATCTCAAGAATAAATTTCATAATAATATTTAGTAAGTATATTTGAGCATAATGAAATTTATGTCTCGAAAACTGTTGTGGAAGCAGATGAATTTTTTTCTCGCCATTATCGGTAACATAACGAATAAAGATACATGAAACTAACAACACAAATGAGTTTAATTACACACTTCTTTAAATATTTAATTTCTACTGACATCGAAGTTATGTCATTTATCTTAAAAACAATCTTAAAAACCCTATACCTACTTGAAACGAAAATTTTCATATTAAATCTTTTATATTATTTTCTAGAATCACAAGTAAATTACATGTGCTTTTAGTATACTATCCCACGAGTTAGGAACAAAATATGACGACAGTAGAACTATTGATTTTACAGTGTCCTTTACGGTTTTTTATGAAAAACATAATCTATAGCTATGATTTTGTAATAAATGTCGTTACTTGGAATAAACAGAGTATCTACTTGAAATTATGGTTCATGTGTTTTTTACAACCCTCCCAGTGAATTTTGACAATTTTCGCATGATATGTGTTATGTTTGAGTAATAGACAAATTTAAACAAGACGTCAAATGTAAATTCATTGATTAACGAGTTTTACTTTAATGTGTTGTAAAGAGGAACTTCATTATTATTATTATTATTATTTTCAGTGAACAGCTCAAGTTCGTAATATGCCGAAAGAAGCATATGTGCTTTTTATTATTGATATGTGTCTCGAATAGTTGTCATGGATATGTAAAATATGTACACATGCTCAGACGGGTTTGCTAATTATTATAAATTAATAACTTGTAAATTAAAGCCTTATGGTGTTGCAATAATATACTAAGACAAAAATAGAAAATTTTAATGGGAACATTATAGCTGTAATTTATTTACTACATAAATAGTCTAAGATAAAGACAGTGAACATGAAATATAAAAAAAAATAATAATTAACAAGCTGAAACGAAAAAAGTTACGCGATAAACCTGATATTATAATAGGAAATGCAGCGCAGATTAATCGAGGGAGAAGTTCCGATCGGGTTACTGACATCGAACGCGCGCGTCTGAATGTTCTTCTGTCGTATACCTGCCACTAAAATTGTAGCGTATATCGCAACTCTTTGAAGAGGGCATTAAAAATTACATTTAAAGTTGCCTCTTCCGCTGGTACCATCCATCTATCTCGAAAAACAAAAAAAGGTTCTCGCTTAATATAACTTTTCCTTCAGTTTTCTGTCAGTAGTTAACAGTACATTGTTACGAAATTTTTTTTTACTATAAAATAATTTACGTAATTAAAACTACCTGATTTGTTCTGTGGCAAACACTTCAGTAATACGTAGTAAAATTTTTCTAGTTATTTGACTGAATAGAATTCAATTAATGATGAGTTAAGTTAAAGCGTTTTACGGCCGCGTCGGCACAGGGCAGTAGACGTGGGACGTGTAGCTGTTATGATTACCAACAACCTCGCCTGGAGGACGGGCTAGCGACGACGGCAGTGCAATCAGGTCAAGGGTTGCACAAGACAAGGGCCTCAGCGATTCTCCCCACCTGCACTGAAGTGTGTCAATATAAAGCAATGTATCGGGGGAATCGGGGTCTGTCTCCTTCAAGCCTTCCAGCCGTCATCAGCTCGCCAGGATGGTCCTGGGTCGAGACCGACGACGTGCCGCCGTCCGTCGATAGCCGACACGATCATCATCAGCCTCCGGCATCATGCTAACGGTGAGGTCTAAGGTGTCCAAAAGGTCACCCATCATAGAGTAGAACAAGTAATAAGTTAAACTGCCGCTCCCTTCCTATCTTAATTATGTAGTACAACCGTGTAGTATTTTGTAACTAACTTATGTAGAGTAAAGCCAAATAATTATATTACATTTATAATTTAACCGTAACCCTCACCCTTATCATAATCACATTACTAGTTTCAGTATAGAGTGCCTACCTCTGGCTACAGCCACCCAACATGATAAAATATATGTAAAACATACAAGTAAAATATTTGTTTTACAACACTGGTGGAGGCACCTTTCGCTCCTCACCTCTCACAGCCAAGCCACCATCCCCCCAAATTAATCAACTTAAAATTTAGTCAAATTATTAATTTAATTAATTTCACCACCCACCCACCTGTAAATTATAGTATAAATATAAAGTCAAAACCATAATGATATAATGTTTAAATTAATCCCGTAGCAAGCATATTAAAATCAGCCTCCTTCCCCCAATTAATTATTTAACTTTGATTAATTGAATTAATTTCCCCATCCACCCAACCAGTATAGTTCCTCAATTATAATAATATTAAAATTTCTGTTCAAGCCAATTAAAATTATTATCATAATCAAATATTCTATTTTAGTTGTTATTAAAACATGATTTCAATAGTTCAATCAGTAAATAAATTCTGAGATTCAAAAATACAGTTATTGTAGCAAATTTATAACAGTTTAGTACATTTATTGCAAACTTCCTTTTATAGCATTTTAATGCATTTACATCTGAATTATTCCTCTGTGTGTGCCATAATTACGCAATTTCATTAGAATAGTTAATTTAATATAAAATTAAAAACATATGTTAATTTAAAAACACAGTTAGTATTTAGTAGCATTCATTTGGTCGCTAATGCGAGTCAGGTAGTTGTGAATGTAATGCTTTTCATAGTTATATAATTTGTTTTCAATAGTTCATGATATTACTATTTCGCTGTCATACGGAAGGCAGAGTTCATACAGTAGCTTCTTCCAGTTCGCGCGTACGCACGCTTGGTGCGGCGGCCTAGTTACAAGGAATTCGCAACTCAGCATACACGGTTACCAACATGAGCCGAGCGATGATGCGAACCAGGTTGACAAACTACCTTTATATAAACGTCCCATATGTTAGAAGAAGTCATTTATTCTTTCCATTTTACATCATTTCATTACTCTTTCACTATCACTTTTACTTAAGATTTAGCTCTAGCCAGCAATGGTCTGTTTCTGGCTCTCGAGATTGCAGCACTAAATGTTGTTCGTTCTAACAAAACGCCTGTAGCTAGGCCACTCTTCATACACCATAACCTCGAGGCGCTCCATGGTTTACGGTGAGGGGGAGGGAGGGAAGAGAACATGTACTCTGTCCCAGAGAGCTATTAGCCTCTAGAGATAACGACCCGTCAGTCAGGCTTAGATGCGAGGCCACTTTCCAGGCAGGTTCGAGAGGGTCATCAGTCTTTTCTTTACCTGCTCGCCTAACAGACTGTGAAGCCAAACACTCGCTCGCTAACGTACTTGCAGCCAGAAAATATATGTGTTCATGGGGGAGGGCGGATTGGCTGGTGGATTTTCTCGCGGATCTCCCGTTTCGCCCGCTCGTGTATTTCAGCATTGTCACACGCCCACATCATTTCGTCTTAAGAGTGTTCAAGTGGGCTAGTTGTATTTTTTTTTTTTTGGAATAGTGTTAGATTTATAGATTGTACTTGCGTGTACAGTTTCCTCAATTAAAGTTAATTTAGCCTTTGTTATAATGGTGTGTCAAAGTTAAAACTTGCATGTAATGCTGCACCGAAAATCATGAAAACGAATTGACTCACGCTTACGAAATAATTCATGGTTAACTGGAATGACGGCTAGGCAAATGAAATATTTATAAACCCACAATGACATATTCCGAATTTTAAAAAAATCGCAAAAGTACAGGAATAAAGTTGAAAATTTAGAAATTTTTTAAAATACCCAAACGATGCAGTGTGAGCTTTTCTAATATTTTAATACATAGCCCATATCATGTTATTTCTCAGTAAATTATTTGGTTAAAGTACGTCAGTAAGTTTTCTTTATTTGCAGGGCCGCGTAGCACGCAAATTTTGATTCTGATGCAGCGTTATGCGAAAACTATGCGAGTTATTTTTTTCTTTTTATAGAAATTTTACCCCAAGTACCTAATACATAACTAGCACTAGTTCAATAAAATATAAAATATTGACACTAAACGCTCTTAAACACCCTTAACGTTGATAGCTATTTATAAAAAGTTTTTACTCGTTCATAGTTTCCTAAAGCGATATATTTTAGTCGGGAATTATAAACAAAGCAAGCTATGTAATGAAGATAGTGCCGCAGAGATGCAGTTAAGTGTAGCAGTGACAACATGCGAGTCACCGTTTATAAACAATGTAAAATGCAAGGACGCAGCATTCAGGATTATATTCGGCACCTTTGAAAGAAAATTTTACTGTTTACGCGCGAAAATATTGTAACATGTTTATAGCGCTGTGAATTTGTAGTTTGTTTATCATGATCTAAGTTACACTGCAAACAAGAAAATAGTTTATAACAAAATGTCAAATAATATAGTTGAGTTATCTACTCAAAAAAGAGCGTAATCACTTCCTATTGTCGTATGTACGGTTGTGGTTTTAAAAATCGGACTATTTAATTTTATATTAGATGGGTGAGATAGTCATGAGCAGAAATTAGTTGTCACTGACGTTTTTCTTGAAGTTGTAACATTTTAGCGGTCTTGAGGTTTGCAATGATAATATATAGGTAGGGTTTTCATTCATCAAATTTATTTTCATTTCAGCGTTATTGTTACCAAGTTTTATTGCATAAATCCTATCCCGAATCAATATTTTGAATTTAATTCCCCTTTTAAATAATTATAATCACGAGAAAAAATAAGTGACGGACTAAAAAGGGCGGGGAAAAGGGAGATGTCCGAGAAAACCGCGCATGCAAACGACGTCTTCTTATGTTTCCCAAAAGCGTAACTCTGGGACTAACCCCACCGGAAATCAAATCCGGTGGGAGCCGAGTGGCGTTACCACTTGGGCCGACCTCCCGTGGCGCAGTCAGCTGCGCACCGGTCTGAGTTAGGGGGGTTCTGGGTTCGATTACCAGGTCCGACAGAGTGTAAATATGAATTTGTCCTAATCCTTTTCCAACTACTCCAACAACTCAAAAATTGTCTCCAAAATTGTCTCCGGTTTAATCTAATATATTTAACGCTTCCGCCTGCCTTTGAAGAAAGATCAGTGCAGACACTTAGCAATTCCTCTGGTAATCACAAACGTTTCCACGTACATAACTGGATTTTGTACATAAAGGAGTTCAAAGTGTAAACAATAGCACAATCGTACTTTGCTCATGATAAAACAATAATTACTATATTTCAAAAATTCATGAAAAGGGCAAAATAGCCTCTTTTCAACGATCTGTTGCGGGGTGCGCCCGCCCGTGGATCAGATACTTTCAAAAATAGGATACATCTACACTCTGATACTTTATGCGTGATGCACGCGGATAAAAACGATATGTCACAGCGATACATAAAATTTGGCAAACTGTATTTGTGAAGCACTGCGCGCTAGTTTAGCGCCTTGCGTATAAGGGCGATGAGGCACTAGGCGCGCCCGTCTCGGTAGTTCTTATCGTTGCTCCGCGTCTGAGCCTCCAACACGCCTAAAAGCTCCAGGCAGGCCTCACATTGAAAAAAATATATACCGTAGCCCATGTGATATCCATTAATTCATATGAATTTATATTATTAAATGTAAATAGCCACCATAACTGCAAGTCATAACATACAGTGGCGTTATATACACGTATTTGGTGTGGAAACAGTTGACTGTAGGATGTGCTGTTACAAGTTTTGTTCGATGAAGGAAATCGTGTTTCCGTACCAACTGGCGACTATAGAGCAGCATTTGTTCATTAGAAAACAAAATAATATTTTAAGCCTAGTTACGTTTTGCTCAGAACGCTTGTGACTAGGCCATGATCGTGGGAAAATAAGAATTTAAATAAACATACTATAAGTGCAACTAATAAAATAGTTTCTATGTTGTTTCTTGCCTGTTTGTAGCCAGAGCAGTACGTGTTGCGCTTCAGAAAACATCCGAATTCACAAACTGTAACCAAGGTATTACCTTCTATATAAAACAATGTATTAATTTTTAGTCTGGAATATCAACATGAGATTTATCTCATGCGCATGGACTGGAAAATTTCGCAGGTTCAATAGCCTATATACAATACTCCACAACGTTATGGAGCCTTCTGTTCCCTCAAGCCGTTCATTGGCTGCTGAGCCACTTGTACACTTGTCCAGGAGGCAAATGACTCGGCCATAGTTTACTTGTGAGTTTGTGATTGGCTCACATAGCAGGTAGAGGTAACTGAAGAACTGGTCAAATTAACAAGTTACTTCTAAGTACATGTGTATGAACGCTATCCTGGGTTCAATCCGCGACATTTTTACGTGACGTTTTGCTGCTTTTTCCTCTTACACTTGCCACGTTTAGTCGTCTTCCAGCGAGATTAAAATCCTTTTCGTTTCTTGGATACTGTCTTTCCTGTGAACATTCTTTCCGTCTTCTACAACACGCACGTTGCAAGGAGGTAGTGGGCTAGAAACGCCGAGCGGATGACGTATCACGTGACCATTGTCTCCCTTTTGTAAGAATTGTAGGGAGGTGTTGGGACTACCTAAGAGTACATTAACGACTTTGGAGTTCTCGGAACAAGAAGGTAGTTTGAAACCAGATATCAATCGCACACTGCCCTAGTCTTCAGAAACAAAGGGAGGGATTGGGAAGATTTGGGAAGGGTTTAGCGCTGTTCCGTAGTGACGTCATGCGCTACCTAGTGAATTACCGTTCCTCGACCCAGCGAGGTGGCGCAACGGTTACACGTTGGACTCGCATTCTGGAGGACCCGGGTTCGATCCCCGGTTCCGGCCATCCTGATTTCGGTTTTTCATGGTTTCCCGACATCACTCCAGGCGAATGTTGGGATGGTTCCTTAACAAAGACCATGGCCGCCTCCTATCCCAAAGTCCTGTCTTTGTACAAAGATGTGTATCGCCGTCTCTAATGACCTCGATGTCGACGAGACGTAATGCCCACTATCTTGCCGTTACTGGAAACAGGTGGGACGCGCCTGACTTCTCCTGTGCTAATATTGCTCTGAAACGTACGTTCTACGCGTCAAGAATCTTTTACAAACTTTTCGGCTTAGAAAAGGAAACCAGGATGATGGCCGGCGCCCTATAGAGTTTGATAACAAATTGTTAGTAATTTATTTCAAAATCTGATCCCACACAAATGATTTACGGCACGTAGAGATACGAATGCCAAAGTATCGTCAAAATCCCGTTACCTAATTTACAGTTTAAAACGTCACCAAAACGATGTTTTCCTTGTGAAAGGTGGCATGAAAAAAAGTTGATCACAAATTGTAATTGTTGGAAAATGTACATCAAATTATGTTTTAAAGAATGCAGTATATAATCAGGTTTTTTAAAAATAAAATAAATGCGCGTGTTGCATGACGTTGATGTTTTTTGTTCCATTACTAGCCTGCATTGCGACAATATTAACGAGCTAATAAATATGAAGAAACTGATACCCACTTTATTTATAGTCTACGATATCCACTTACATAATGCTGTAATGTTCATGCTCCTTGTCATTTTAAGTCCTTGTTCCGGCGGCTACAATATGTTTTGAACATTTTTCTGAGTAGTTTTTTTTTTTAATCCAGCGTCGTAATAGCCTATATATAATTTGTGAACACGTTTCATCAGTCAAAATATTTGCTTTGTCTGTTTTGATGTTAATTATGTCTTTACTCTTACACACGCAAATCTCGGAACTCTATTTTCGGAAATGTATAACATTTAAATTACGTAATCAGATGAACTATCCTTGAAACAAATTTATTTGCGACTAAGTTAAATTTTCCTTATAAGTTGTAATTCTGTAATAAAATCCATTCTTAAATTTCAACGAAAAAGTTTCACTTAGTTAAATAAAGAAAATAATCCATGTTATCCCCATTCCTGCCTGTAACTCTCTATGTATACTGTTAAAAGTTTGAGACATAAACTTTATATGTGAGCAATTCCCATGAGTTGTTTTGGGATAGAGGTCTTATAATTACAAATAAAAGAGTTAAATTAAGTACTGGATTTAATAGCTCACAAAGCTACGAAATACACAAAACAGTAATCAACTATAACTCTCACAAAACAACTAGTTATGCACACAATTACTCCTGTGTCACATACACATTAATCAACTCTGACAATTAAAGCACAAAAAATGTCTACCCTCAATTAATTAAACACTACAAATTACAATAAAATTCAGTCATATTTCCAATTAACAGTCTTTCAAGTAGTGACAGTGTACAACCTTAAAAGTCCGCCGTGGTGATGAATCGTCGTGTGCTGCGCAGCACCCCGAGTGCACCGATGTCTTCACTCTTGAGGTCTTCGGTTCGACTCCCGTCGCGTACCTCCTTCTTCGTCCGTCAGCCCGCCGCAACAGTCCTCTTGGTTCGTCCAACACTGCTCCGAAGGTTGCCGCCTGCCACCTCACAGTAGACTCTGACGTCACCAAGATGTCTTCACCAGTCTATCTCCACAACCATAGCACCTTCCTCTAGCACGACCAATAGCGAACTCTTCCAAATCTCACGATTCGGCCTTCTTATACTCAGTGAAACAGTCGGGGATTTACCGCATTACAGGGGTCTAAAAATAGATATTCCATCATGTTTCGGACGTGCTTCTAGTCACGTAGGCCGCCCTCGAAGGGTTAAGACGCAGTTGGGACAGGTATCTATGACGTAGTTTCGGCGGGATTCCCACTATGAGCCACCCGAGCTTTGAGTCATCGGCAAGCCCTCAAGGTGTTACGAAACAGCCGCCGACCACTGGCCTCCAGGAACATAGCACGCAACAATACATTAGAGATAATCAATTAACTTCCAAGTGAATGTAAAACGTTCACAGATCAGTGTTTCACTTTAGGCAAAATCAAATATATTTTCTGTAGTATTATCGTGAAAATAGCATTAATAACAAGTAGATTCATTATTTCACTACTCTGCAAGTGAAAGGGCTTTCAAGAAAGGTAATTTATTTTCATAAGAATATATTTACAATTTCCTTAACAACGATTTATTTATTACGGTTTGAAATGTGACACTTTAATTTCCTAATTAAATACTATGTTGTTTTTATAATACTTAAGTCAGCACTGAGAGATGGTTGCAAAGAGTTAAAAATATATTTTTTATCATTATCTTTTTCTTCCTTAATTTTGTGACGTCATTTACAGACACATTAAATGTACCATAGTAGCAAATAAAACATCCATTTCATTTTCAATAATGTAGAAAAACGCCTTTCGCATATTTTTATATGTGTGCTTGCTGTAATTTTAGTTTGTATTCTAGCTGGTGTTTTTAATATAACCGACTTTTAATTAAATGCAAGGGGGTTTTAAAACACGGTACACTGCATTGTAAGTTATTCTTGTCTCCTTTAACCGTTCATTTATGACAGTGGTACGTATTTTGTTGAGCTCGGAGCCACACGAGCAGGCTGCGGGGCTGGTCGGTGCAGGTGATGTCATACGCGGAGGCAGACGAGATCTCATCATCTGCTGGCGCCTGCTGTACACCTCCCTTACTCCTAGTTCCAGTTTCAGTAACGTGTCTTTGGATCCAAGGCAAAACCCAAGATTTATGTAAAATAATTTACAGATCGGCAAAACATTTACCTTAAAAATTAATAATATTTCTATCAATAGCGTATTTATAGACATACGATTGTTCGCGTAAAGGTTTCGCGCCAGCTTATTTCAGTGACTCCGTACACGTCTACAGCTGTGCTTCATTGTTATTGGCAGCCTGTTTTTGTGAAGCGACGTCTTTCAATTTGACCATGCCTATCACAGCTAGGTTTCTGCGACACCACACCTCTGTGAATGGCGGACAGAACACTAAGACGCGAAAGAGTTAAAACATCCCATCACTGACCATGAAGTTGAACTGCAGACGTGCACGTATGTCACTGTCAATGACTCATTGAAACAAACTGACGCGTACTATTTACACGAACAAATCGTGGCTCTACGTATTTATTATTTAGGTCTAAAACTGCTGAAAATGGACAATTTTGCACTTAGAAATCCAAACTATTCTGGGGGAGGACCCCTGCGTCGCCAGCTTAAAATTCGGAAAAAAAAATTATTAAAACTTTGCCCCTCTTCAAAATGTCTTCCCTTATCCGCGCCCGATGTAACATGCAACACTATTTTTAAACACTGAAACTGATGAATTTTACGTTTTGGTAGTTTTCCACGATGCCTGCTACGAATATATCAAGATCAGCTGTAGACTCTTTGGACTTTCGGAACCATAGTCAAACGCCCGGGCCGCACACAGCTTGAACGCCAATTTTACAGCTCGTAAGTGTAGAGATGATGGTGTATCGCTGATAAAGTTGACTGTTTGCTAGACTACAATGTAATGCGTACGTAAACGACATTTTAATTTTGCAGTTGGTACTCGCTTGTCTTCGAAGATGTCTACCCCATTTAGCTCGGCTAACGAGAAAATCGCTGCTCTAACGAAGAATGTCCGTGATTCGTCTGTAAATAAGTCATGGTGCCTCTCAACAACATAAAATGTTAAGTGTCTTTGAGGCTATACTACGAAAACAATTTTCACAATTTTCCATAACATAAGTTATCCGTAAAATCTAAATTCACTATTTTATTTTTCATTTCTCATCCAACTCACAATCATGGGTGATACTTTGTCGCCTTGTAATGTAAACTAGTGCAAACATATCAGTAACTGTAATCAAGTATCTATCCCTCAGTTTATAACAGACTGTGACTAAACGAGAACATAAACTAGCATGGATTTACATGAAAGTTGTTTGGAGCTCTATGCCGAGCAAATTGGCAAACAAGGTGACACAGGTTTGAATCCTTATCGGACCATCACTGCCACTTCCTTTAAATTTTCTGAGTGTTTATATCTATGAGCTTTGAATATATATACTGGGTAGAAGTTGCGAGCCTAGGTTAATTTTTCTAATACGGTGTTGGCGAACTTGGATAATCCACCGCCGCAATCGCCACCATCGCTAGGGCATCAGCTTGTGCTGGCCCCTAGCGGACAAGGGTCGAACTCTTCAAACCCCCATCCCCTTCCCCAACCGTCGCCAAACATGCACTGTCGTTCCCCCCCCCCCCCCTTGACGGCTACACCACCCCTACCTCTCACTCTGACAGGTTTATGACACACTCCCGTTGAATGACCTTGAGATGCCCGGGAATGTTTCGCCCGCAAGGGAACTAAGGAACTCTTCTTTCCTTGTGTTTCGCCAGTCCTAGCATTATGTGTATGCGTTCTGTAAGTGGTGTTATTAGTTTTCGAGGACATTGGCAAATTTCAGAATGGGCAAGAAATGTGATTTTACTGATTGTTTAAATACGAGAAACAGCCCCAGGGGTATATCTATGTTCCGTTTCCCAGTGAAAGACAAGGATCGGTAAGTTATTGCATTGCACGCTGTAAATTCCAGAAATAAAGTTTAACGAGCAATAGGTTGTGATATGAGTAGAGGTGGTCAGGGTCCTACGCAAAATTTAATTTCTCTTTTTAGGAGTGGAGGGGGGAAACTAGTTTTAATATCAACTTAACGAATTTTTATAGAACTTTTAGCAACATGTACTGTATGTTTCATAGAGAAAATAAGTTATACATTAACCACTATAATGTATGAAAAAATAAGAAAACTAAGGAGCTGAACATTTCTAAGTAAAAATGACGTGTTTATAAATTAGCATATGCTTTATTATTTGTAGCTCCAGAAGTAAAGAAAGTGTTTTGGAGCGCGCGTAAAAAAAAAAAAAAACAATTGTGACAAAACAATGTTCGGAAGAAGTTATCAACGTTTTTAAAGCCATGTGTAAATTAAACAAATTATATTAAAAGTATTAACTTTACACCGGAAACGTGAGTAAGTAAAACCTAGTGGTATAACTTTTTCGCGAAAAGAATTGTTCACCAGTTTGTGTCAGTACCTAACGTGCTAATCTGCTCCTCTGCTCTGTACTCTGTGGTTATTGGCTGTGTCTCTTTGAGCAGAATTTTTTCCCATTTGCCTGTGGCAATCAGTGTAAGGTTACTGTAAAACAACACGTCTGTGATTTGAGGGTACAAATGGGGAGGAACAACTTAATAACTTGCTTTGTATCCCTAATAAATCCGGGGGAACGGGATTCTCCCCGGGAAAATTTTGGTGTTTAATGTGCAAGGAAGTGCCATTGAAGCAGTTTTAATATCTAACGCTGTATTTACCACATAGTCTAATATTACAAAATTTATTACAAAATTCATGTACAACTCTTTAACTTAAAAAACAATCGGTGCAGCATCCAAC
>PNEQ01074087.1:0-52111 GCA_003012365.1 Medauroidea extradentata
CTGGTGGACGACCGCTCGACGACAGACGACAGACAGACCCCGTTTGCTTGGTAACAACGCCATATATCGGCGTGCTTGTCCTCGATATTGTGCAACCACGAGGGGGGGAG
This sequence comes from Medauroidea extradentata, assembly GCA_003012365.1. Classification (NCBI taxonomy): domain Eukaryota; kingdom Metazoa; phylum Arthropoda; class Insecta; order Phasmatodea; family Phasmatidae; genus Medauroidea; species Medauroidea extradentata. The sequence continues at coordinate 111 of PNEQ01074087.1, forward strand.
GTGAGTTGCTGTCTTCCGTGGTTTCCCAACGCTGACCTGATTGCCGCTCGGACGTCTTGCTGTCCGGCTTGCCAGGCAATATTGCAACAACACGAATCTCTTGAGTACTAGTTATTTTTATAGATATAACAGTTTGGTAAATCAGTTTTTAGCCATTTTCAGGTGCTCCGGAATTAGTTTTTTTTTTTCCTAATGGACTCGAGGCTTTGAAACTACCTTTCCGTTATAGTTAGATTTTTTTGTACAGTGACATAATGGTCACATGAGGAATAGTTTATAAAAAAAATTTACGGACATACTGCAACGCATTTTAAGTGCGTGTAGGCAGTGCCCTTAACGTCTTCTGTTCGTCGATAACTTTTCGTAACTGCCAGTTTTTACTAGGTTTGTACTTGGTTTACGGTAAACTGAGACCTTTTTGGAACCAACCAACAAAAGAAATTGTCCGGTAGTGTATGTAATTCATCATTAACAATGGTTGTCTCACTCCTTGTTCATTTGGCAGCAAACGACCATCTAGAGTGCCGCATCTTTCCTAATTCAAGTACAACAATCATGCATTTTGGCGCGCACGCGCATATCGGCGTTAGTTGGGTTTTATTGCTATTTACTATTTAATCTTGCCACTTAATACTAGGAGTTATTTGGTTGCGCATAGTGGATCTTCATTTTCAGTTGCTTAGCACAGTCAGGGACTGTCGCTGCCCGTTTGAAAAGTCATGACGCCCCGAGAAGTACTGTCATTTCCTATGCTAGCTGTAATCCTTGGTTTAACTGGCGAGACGTTAAAATGCAGAATTAAAAACTGTGGATCAGGTAAGGAAGAAAATATACTGGTTACGCTTATATGATCGCGGGTCATCTTGTGAGGAGCGAAAACGGCCTTTCAAAACATTCGATTCAACCAAATCTGAAGCTTGCGTGAGTTCCTTAACATGTTCTTTTCCTCTTATTTTGAGTACTGCGTAATATTCTATAAATAAAAAAATAAAAAATTTAAGTCGGAAATTTTTTTATATTGAACTATAACATTCTCATTGTGGCTGGAAATCATACAATAATGTAATAATTTCAAAACAACTTCCTGAAGAAACGCGTTGTAGTCAGGAGCGGGATTTATGCGCCTAGACGCTCTAGGCCCGCGTGTCTGCGCGACACCGCAGCCTCTCTTTTATATCCTTCCTTACCAACTCGAGTCATTTTGCCATATTCAACACCACGTTAATAAATATTACTCTCTTCTGTCATCTCACTATGTGTAATACGTACCACAAATAGTAGTGACATAACGATTATTTACATTAAGTAGCGTCCCTACATAGCTGAGACCTGAGCAAGCGGCTGACGGACGTACACTGAGAGTGACAGTTAGGCGTGTTCTCGTCTAGAAGACACTCTGAGGGTGGAAACCAAGGTAGACATTCACCAGTGGGGAAGGGAGTATCTGTGAGTGTAGAAGAGGAAACTGACAGAAAATACTAAAATCACGCTTCGCCTTTCGTCAGTTTTCTCACATAAAATATACGTTCATAACGGGTTTTAATATAGATATGTGTTCACAACGTACGCATCTAGGTTACTATAGTTTAATTAGTTGTTTAATAAAAGAATATTCGTTATCAATAAATAGCGTTTTATTACAATATTTCGCTGAAATCCAAAATTTTTTTACTATCGTATTGAAATGCCATTATCAAAAGTTCTACTATAGTAACACAGATAACACGGATACGGCATTTGTCTTTGCTTCTAAAATGTTTTACTGTCGTAGGTATATTATTCTTAGAGAAATTAGAATAAACAATTCATTCTGATCTGGTGATAATTTACTAACTGTGAACGCTCCTTAACTCTAATGCAGTTATTTGATAACTACTGTTAACAAGAACAAAATTGGTAACAAAATAATAATAGTTAAGCCGTTTAAAGTTTTACTGGTCGCCAGATTGACGTTTTTCAAAGCAGCGATGGGAAATTCTACACATTTCCTCCTTGCTAAATGTGCACCCTTAGGAAATTTACACCTTAGGCCCGGACCTGCTGGTACATCCGGCCCAGATTACAAATAGACAGCATTGAAATCGTTTATTCGGGAACTGTTGATGTTTTGTTTACATAGAAGCAGAAGACATGGTTGCACTCATTCATAAAATTGTTTAAACTGACCGAAGTGATCGGCCTTGGGAGTGGGGGAGGAGGAGGAAACATCACCAACACTGAAGTTTTTCGCTTTTCATTTCTTACTCCGATAAGCGGTTAAACACCCGTTGATGCTCCGGACTTATCTAAATTTGTGCTGCTATTGTGATTCAAGAACTTACACTGAAGGGAGAGTGTTATATCATTTTCTTTATTCTTCTGTTTTCAAGTCACAACATTTATTCAAGTTGTACTATCAAAGGTTTCTCTTTGTTAATACATACGATATATTCTTGATAAATTACTTGACATAAATAATAATGGAATCTTTCATTAATTTGTCATGCCGAATCATTGCAACGTAATGATATGTTAACTTTCAAGAATTATTATAAGTCCTATGTAATTTGAGCATCTAACACTATTATGATCTTCAAAATTATTCACAAATATCTACCATGCCTCAACTTTGCCATATTTGCCATAAAAATATTTTAAAACCGAAGTTACTGCAGAAAATCGATAAATTAAATCTAGCATCTAGCTCTTCGGACAAATGTTTCAGTTAGTACTCGAACCGCAAAATAAAATATGCAAAAAACTTAGAAATTTCGAGAGTAACTCATACCATAAACTGATTCACACGATCAACGTGCGACACGCACACTCTCGGCATGTGTGCGTGTAAATATGGTTTGGTATTCGCGAGGCCTAGAACAGTTGACATACATTGTGTAGCTGTGGCGGAGTTAAACGGTGGAGGGAAGGGGGAAAATATTTGGTTTGTTGGCGACAGAATTTACGTGTTTATGCATCGGCGAGAGAGTACAGCTACATGCCCAGTCAGTAATGAGGCCGAAGTGGTGTCATGTTGACTTGATGCATGTATTTTACTGGCTTGTGTCGTGTCATCAAGAGGCGTGTTATGTTCGTGCGCGTTGGCTGCACGAAAATAAACCGTAGCACAGAATACATTGAAAATAGTGAACTCGTCTCATTGGATCGTAACTGTTTGCTAGCAATTAACACAACAGTTCATTTCAACGAGTTACAACTCAGTGGATATTAATAAATTCATCTCTATTTAAGGCCACACACTGTAATTGTACAGTAATTTTTAAAGTATTCTTTTAAATTAAGATAAAGCTCGTATTAAAGTACCCCTACATTGTTTTGTTACAAATATATCATAACTTGCACCTAATTTTTGGTAGCAATAAACCTCGTAAATTTTCCAGAATTTTACACCCAAAATATTACCTCTTTTGTAAGATAATAAGTCAAAATATAGACAAATATTTTTTTTTGCGATCGTTTGGTACATTATTTTTTAAAACGCCTACATACACTGTGCATCGTGGGGGTGGTCGTAGACTTGACTTTTTTCAAAGCATTCCGTTCAGAAGTTTTTTGCACCAATGTGACTAAAACGTTACCTATCATGGCATTGACTGTTCGTCCGCGAAGGAAATAAAATAGTGGAATCGTCTGTGGAGTGTCGAGTTTGAATCCGCTGTCTTTTAGTCAGACCATTTGACTTCCGCTCTAAAATGCGTACCAATAATTGATGAATGAATTAATTAACTAATTGATTAATAGTGCATATTATTTTCGAATCGTAGGTGGACCTTCGCTTTTTTAGAGTCATCGGTTAGTGCATAAAATTTTTACTACCAATTCCGAATTCGCTACAATTAGTTTTTGTAGTTATTTAAATGAAAATGACGCCTACACGCAAGGTTCAACACGATGGAGTGAGATCAAATTTCTCCACACACTGGGCACTGACCTTGAGTCAGACGTCTGGTGTTTTTTTGCACAGTTTAACACTTAAGAAGTAAGAAGTAGATTTAAGAAGTGCGCAGCAGAGTCTCAAAAATTGGGCGTATATAATAGCGATATTATTGCCTTAAGTACAGCCAACAGAAACGATTTTTGAGAATCATACAAAACCGTTTAGTAAAGTAATGAAGAACTGATAATTATTTAAACATTTAAACAATGCTCCGCTGGTATTTACAGTTAAAAATTTGTATCACGTGGTAGGTTACGTTTACTTTCCTTAAAAATACTTCATCCAGGGTAAAGTAAGATGGCGAATACAGGGTGGGTTAATATATGGCATCGTGGGAATACCGACATATACGATTTCCACCGCCGAACTTAAGGGTGCCGCCTACCCGTGCATGAGAGGCTCAAAAGCGACGGAGCTGTAAGGTCGACCTTGAAGCGCACATCAAATGCCGCATCGCCTCAACGAGCCAAGCGCTGAACTAACGTAAGTTCAGTGCAGGTCGCAACCTGAGTTTCACATACATCCGGTTAGTACATTTAGAAGTACGGAAGTCTGGAAAAGCCGTTTTTAGCCATGTTGGAGGGCTTAGAAACAGTGTTTTTAATGAGCGTGGCGTCATAGTAATGAGGTTCCGACCTTGTTTGTAGTTTGTTTTCTTTTCGTACGTTGGCACAATGGGCGCACGTGAAATATTTTCGTAGAAAAAAAACCTGTTTACGAACACACTGCAACACATTTGAAGCGTGGGGTAGGCGGCCGCCTTAAGCAGTAACAGTTTAATAGTGTATGCTTCGGCTTAAATCAGTGTCATGTAAATAATTCTATGTTCTACAGCTTAAGACTTACTTAATACTTAACGCCATACATACCAAAGAATTTTTTTCACGTGGGTGCAAAAAACGTTCAAGGCATTTGTAGGAGAATGCTTTGAAAAATTTAAGTTTAAAAGCAGTCACATACAATGCACAATTCTATGTAGGTTATTTTCAAAATAATTGTTCATTCATTCACAAAATATTATTTTGCAAGGTTTTGGCCTTTTTCATAACAGAATTGGTGATAATTTGGGTGCAAAAATCTGGAAAACTGCCAGATTTATTGTTACCAAAAAAAATTTGGTACAAATTAAGATATGTTTGTGAAAAAAAAAACAATGTAGGAAATCTTCGATATGAAAATTACGTTGCTTTAAAAATTACATCTTCAAAATCACTGTGAAATTACTGAGTGCTAATGTTGAAGTTTTTATTGTGTTAATCCCTTTACTTGCGATGGTTTCGCATCTGTGCTGTTAGCTGTTCTGTTGCTCCAACTTGGCGGGAGAGGTGGGTTGGCAGCACGCGCCGAGCTGCTCGCTGATTGGCGCAAATACTTGCCGACAACCCCAGAGCCCACCTCGCCAACTACTAACTAACCACTTTCTAAGTGGGGCAGGTGGTATATGGAATACCTGGCCGCAGAACAGCGACATCGATCCCCAGGTATATCGTCGTCCTGGGAACACCTTGGCTCGTGGTTATTAGCTTCATAGAGCGACGAGGCAAAGCCGATGACGCCCTCGACCTCAGACACTCGTGTCGCTTCTAGACGTCGCTCGATACGTAATTTGTCCCCATCCGCGTGCGGGACTAGAGGATTACGTAACCAGGTTAACTTCACCCGTCGCTGAAGTTGTTCTGCGATTAATTACACACAGATAAATGTTTGCTACATTACACCGTACCTATGTTTTTGTACATATATGGCGAAAACAAAATTTGTGGTTGCTTGGCACGTCAAGTTCCTTCAGCAAGATGATATGGGCCAGTTAACTATAGGTATACATTTTGTTATAGCAACAAACCCAACATTTTACGCGTTTCATACAGAGTTCAGGCAGAAAAAATTTTGTTGACTCAAATATTACAAACATGTATACGGTTACCGAGTGATGTGTCTCAATGATAACTGGTTGGACTCGTATTCGGGAGGATCCGGGTTCGATCCTCGGCTTCGGCCATCTTGATTTAGGTTTCCCATGGTTTCCTGAAATCGCTCCAGGCGAATACTAGGATGGTTCCTTGACAAAGGCCATGGCCGACTCCTCTCCCAGATCCTGTCATTGTACCAAGTGTTATGTGTCACTGTCTGTAATGAACTCGCTGTCGACGAGAATTAAAGCCCACTTAACCTTCCTATAAAGTTGACTGTCCTAAACCTTTTTCTCTGTATAGGTTCTCTGACGCCCTGCTATATTTGTTCTTCAAGAGTGCGTGGTAGATAAATAAACGCTGAAAACATAAATTGATTCCTACGTTTTTTCGAAGCCAATATGGATAAAGTACTCAATGACAATCCTAGATAATGGTATTTGCCAACTTTATGAGTAAATATTTGTCCACAATAATTACTAACTTGTTACGCGTGATCTCTTGCGCCGCAGTTAAATGCACGAGGCGTCAGAGATTGTGCCTCAGAAGTTCCTAACACTGGAAACAATTTTATTTAAAACGTTAGCTAAAACTATTGTCTAGGATTGCTATTGTCCAATTTTCGCAAATTGGCTTCAAGAAACCTACAGTTATAGATTAATGCTTTTATCGTTGAATTATGTGCTACGCCCTCTTAAGAGGCTTATGTATGGGATTTAATTTTCCGCGTTTAATGCGTGGAGACAGGCGAACGATGAGGTTCAGATTACCACAGTCGACGATTATTTTAATTTTTTTAATTTTTTAATTTTTTTTTTATTTTGCTGTAAGACTTTAATCTTTTCAGACACAAGTTAATTCATCATTTTAGCTGTTGCAACGAGCCAGTTTTATGACAATAAGCGCTCTTGCATCACTGACGTGCCCAGTTTATAAATCTGAACCAATAAATAATGTAAGTCCTGTCAATATTATTGACTGAGAAAATAAACTAATGGAAATAATGGCTTCAACTCCAGTTTGATTCTTTCCTTTGTTAAGGATGTATACGAAGTGTAGTAGACAATGGTTTGTTTTGAAGAAAAGCTTAGACTCAAATATATTCTTTTTTCTGTGCCACCGTCCTTCATATTGGACACTGCTGCGATAGGAGTTAAACGGCGAAAACAGTATTCAAAAAAATAATAATACATTTTTATCGTTACTTCATACGTTACTTTTTGAGTACTGTAAAATCTATATATTACGTTCATATTGCTATGATTACATTACCAATTTCCGGATAAATACAAATCGGCTGATAAGCAAGTGTAAAAACCAGAGCTCCTACTAAAGTGCTAACTTGCCTTAACACCACATTTCTACGTTATACATTTACATTCTTATTAATACAATAAACCGCTAGTTATCAGTGGTCTAAATTTTCACCGTTACGATTCGTAGGGGCTAGTTGACCTATCAGTGAAGTATGTACTGCCGTAAATCTAGAGGTTAGTGACTGCGCACAAACAGATTTTATTGAAGCACTTTATTGAATTATATTATTATACGAATTTATTAGTGCAGACAATAAACTAGCAATATGTTAAAAAGTAGAATCACTTTGCTACTAAAATACTTTTTTTTTTTACTAACGAGACAGAAACAGAATAGAAAGTAGAAGAGGGGAAAAAAAACATGAAGCAGTTTTGAAGCTACCAATCACGCTAGTCGTAACGGTTTTCCGCGAGGCAGGTTTCACTGCCCTGCTTTAAATATTTAAAACCGTTCCGAACAATATGTTTTTTTTTTTTTCGGGAAGTGCGAACCACGGACATGTCACATTCGTTTAACCTGAATAACTTACCTGCTAGTAACGAAAAGGGGAAAACGGTGTTGGCAGTAAAAAAAAAGTTATGCTTATTTTTTGACTGCGAATTTTTGTGTGACTGTTTTATCGCTGGCATGGATGCAAAAACAAGATCCGGTAAAAATAAAGTAGCTTGTTTACCTTCGCAGCTACGCGTTGCGAAACATAGAATAAAAAAAACCTGATTAGAGGATTGTGCACGCAGGAACGTTGCGAAATCATTATGACGTCAGATTAAAAAAACGCGTGAAAAGTTTTTTTTTGTACTGAATGTGTGTGGGCAGTAATGCATCGACGTGAGGCGCTATTTCCGGTTTGTTTTTCATATTCAAGTCAATGCTTGTTTTTGAAGAGAAAACTACTATCTACGACTGGAGCTCATTACATTGTATGTACTGTACATGTGTGTACATACATTTTCAGTTTTTGGAGACTTAATCACAGATATAGTATTATCAGAAATCAGTATGTTCATATTTATAAAGCCACTAATTTATGTCGAAAATTTTTTTTTCGCCAGCATGTGTCAGTGCCATAAGGTTACTGAGACAACAAACTTTTCTTTGATTTGCGGGCAGAATTCTCCCTCCCCCCTTCACCAAGACGTCGAGAATTAAAACCTCACCATCACTCGCCATGTAACAGATACAGATGTGCACATGAGACACTGAAACTACAGTAGTTGCTGAAAAGTTCGTGACTGTACATATTTATGTGTTGAAGACGTACGAGCATTCGCGGTTATTGTATAGATATCCTGACTGTCGAGTTGGACCCATGATAATATAATCCTGCTGGTATTTCGCACGAGCAGTGCCTGCCACAGAGAAAAAGGTTTGGTTGATTCAACCGTATATATGTTTGTACATGGCTAAACACGTGTGTAACAGTTGAACCAACCAAATATTTGTTTGCTTGGCAGGTATAGTTATCCCAAAATAATGGTTTAGTCCAGTTAAATATACATTTTATTAGGACAACAAAGCCAATACCAGGCGCGTTTCGTTTTGTTGAATTAAATACATACTTGTTTGGCCATATACAAACATATATACGGTCTAATCAACCAAACCTTTTTCTGTGTGTGGAAACGCGCGGCCAATAAGGCTGTTTATTGCTAATTGAGCTGTTGCTTCGTCGCCTCTACGTGCTTACACTCAACTGGTTTAGCAGTTTATCGTCGGCGACTCATTTCGCCGGGTTTTCAAGGCCGTTCAAGTGCTCATTAAAATAGTTACATTATCAATATTAGTTTTATACGACAAATTCGTGTCTCACTAACACTCTAGACGCACGACAGAGCACGTCGAGTCGGTATGTATTTGTGCTTGAACAATCCACTTGAACAATATTAACACAACGAGACAATAAAGCTATTTCGACGCCATATTGAGTACCGTCAAGCGGGGAGGATACTTTGTGCCACTACCAATGTTTCGTCTGTATGTCATATGAGTAAAAATTTAAGTAACTCAAATTGAGTATTACAAACTGTATATTCAAATCATTCATGTAGAATTTTAATTTTTATGATAAACAACCACCATATAAATATTTTAAGCGGCACGAAGTTACCCAGAATTGGCACAAAGTAACCCGGTTGACGGTACACAAAATTGTTTGTTGTTTAATACTTCCAGCGTGAATTCTTCAGTGGCGTCACGAACATAGTAGAATCAAGGCAGAAAGTTGCAGTGTGTAAATAAATGTCCGGCTCTATCTGCACAACACAGGGGCCTCAACAGTATGTAATGAGCCGCTCTCAGATTTTTGGGTCAGTCGTCCAAGGGCTGTGAAAGAGGAGGGTCACGCTACTATCAGCTCTTATCGCGGCAACTACTCTACATCTTGCCATGGCAGCTCGTCGCGTCGTAGAATAAGATGTGCACTAGTTACCTTTGACATACGCCATAACGAACTGACAATTCGCGTGGCTATAAACTTGGTATCGTTGTAATCAATAGAGATACCGTTATTTGTTAAAATCAATAAATAGGGTCACGATTTTGTCGCGAAAAGATTTTTGCCCCACTTTGTTTCAGTGTCTCACGTGCACATCGGCAGTTCTGTTTCAAGGTTATTGGCAGCGTGTCTGTGTTCAGACACGTTTCTCATTTGACTGCACCAATCAGAATAAGATTATTGTGAGTCTGTACGTCTATAATTTGCCAAGACCAGTGAGAGTAAAATCATCCAACCACAGACGATGTAGCAGAGCTGCAGGTGTGCACATGACGCATCGAAACCAAATGTTGCAAAAATCTTTTCGCCATAAAATCGCGGCTCTATCAATATATGTGACGGACGTAATGTTGTGTTTTGACTTTAGTGTATCAAAGATGTCGCTTAATTGCCCGGACTTCTTGGATTCGAACACGCAAAATACGCCCAGACAGGTGGCCACCTTAACAGTTATGTCTTTAGCGTTGGTAAGGGGAGATTTGAGCAGATGGAGCAGCGCAGGAAAGAAGGATGGGAGAAACGGGAAATCCCCGAGGAAAACCGCCTATCAACGGCATAACGTAAGACCCGAAAACTTCGCGGGTTCTGTCGAGGACAAGTTAGATTTTGGAGTCGTGTTCTTGTCCGGGATTGGGTCATTGTTAGAGACGATGGTTAGGAACCCTTGTTTTCCGCGAAGAGAATTTTGCCTCACTTTGTTTCCGTGCCTCACGTGCACATCTGCAGTTCTGCTTCGTGGTCAGTGAGTGGATATTTTAACTCTCACGAGCCTTGGGTTTTTACCGGCAAATCACAGACGTGTGGTGTTGCAGGAACGGCATTGTAATTGGTTCAGTCAAATGAGATACGGCTCTTCACACAGGCACGCTGCCAATAACCATGAAGCAATACTTCAGTTGTGCACGTAAGGCACTGAAACAAATTGGGGCAAAATTCTTTTCGCGAAAAATAAGGGTCCCTACTGATGGTTTATCGCGGGAAAACTTGACTGTTTGCTTGATTTCAACACACGTTCAGCTTACCAGAACATTACTGGCTTTAGCTTGTACTTGGAGCTGTTACCCTGTTTGACTGAGCCAATAAGAATCCTGATATCGTAATATTTTGTGCTTATTATTGGCCTGCCGACAGTAAGTTTGTGCCAGAAATATATCACCGAATCATATATGTAGCATGAAACTACAGTGACTTAAAGGATATGTTGGCACAAACTATTTTCGCGGTATGCCATCATCTATAGTCATTGTTAGAGACACTGTAAAATCGCGAAAATGTTTAGCATAGTCTCCAATAAACTATAGTATATTAACCGTGACACGTGTGAACAGTTTTGTGGCGAATCACACACGCTGTGTTCAAGCTGCACCGTTATAACTGGGCCTGTTGTAGAGAGAAATAATGCTTCAAATAAACCATAGCCACTATAGATACAAAACATTCAGTGTTTTATACAGTATGTTGGAGCCTAGCAAATAGTCAACTATTCCCGCGATTTACCAGTGTCTCTAGTCATTGTTTATCTTGTCCGTGAGGAATCTTGCACGAAAATACTGACAGTCGCGGTATGACTAACTGGAGCAGTAGACAATGTACAAGTAGCTGAGGACATACTGTACACAGGACTGTGGAATCTAGCCGGATGGTCGCTGAACCCGCGAAATTCCCGGCTCTGCTAATAACTAGGGCCACGAAATTTTTGCGAAACGAATTTTTCCCCAGTTTCTTTCAGTGCTTTGCGTGTACATGTGCAGTTCTGCTTCATAGCCAGTGACTAGATTCTGTAACTATCTCATGTCTTGAGGTTCTATCTGCAAATAACATACGTGCACTCAAGCACATTGCAGCTCTTCATTAGCTGCTCGCTGATAAAGTGATATGGGCCTGCAGATAGTTACATTGTTATTGTTGGCTCAGTCAAGGACCAATCATGAAAGAGACACGAACTTACAGTTGCTGGAATTCTAGCTCGCATCTAAAATAAAACGCGAATTTTTCAGGCCGTTGACTTATTTGACGCATCCGTGAAGTCGCTGAGCCAGTAATGAAATAGATAACTAAATGCAGGCACATTTAATGCACTCTCGTTGCACATATATTTCAAAGATCGCATTTCACTGTGTCAGCGAGCAGCTAATGAACATCTGCAATTTATATAACATTACCTCGTTACTCCATTTCGCATCCATTCAGAATAAAATTGAGAAAAACTATTTTATTTCCCTCCCATTGAGAAAAAACATAATTTTGTACAACAAATAATAAAAAATGAAATTTTTATATCTACTTTTAACTATATTTATTTGTAAACACCTTGTCATGATGTTTTAAAACGGCTCGAATGTCCAATCTTCATAATATGGAGTTACGAGCTTGTACTATTAAGGTAACGATAAGTTCTCATATATTCTTGCAGGCTAACCTACAGGTCTGTGAACGCGCGAAATTGTTAGGCCTCTGCTAATAACTAACTCATCCTTCACAAGTTGCCCGTTCCACCTCTTTTCTTTTCCGTCTGCCGTATGCTGGGTTACAGAATTAACGAAGTGCGCATGTTCTCAGTAAAATTCTCTTTTGACAGCGATACAGCAACGCCTGCGGGTATGCGGCGGACAAACCGTCAAATGCGGTCCGCAATTATTGCGACGCCGCCAGGTATATCGCGGGAAACCAATCAACCACGCACATGAATGCCACGATGTCGCTTCTGCGAACAACGCAGCCCTCACGCAGCTGCGGGCCTTGCCCGACCTTGAAACGTCCTGCTGCCGCGTCAGTTTGTCTAATAAATAGGACCACGATTTTGTGGCGGATTTTTGCAACATTTGGTTTCAGTGCGTTATGTACACACACATCTGCAGCTCTGCTACATCGTCTGTGATTGGATGATTTTTCCCTCACGTGCCTTGGTAAATTACGGACGTACGGAGTCACAATAATCTTATTCTGATTGGTGCAGTGAAATGAGACACGTGTCTGAATAAAGACAGTAATCATGAAGCAGAGATGCCTATGTTCACGTGATACATTGAAATAAAGTAGGGCAAATATATTTTCGCGACAAAATCGTGGGCCTACTAATAACTATCACGATCGTAAAAAAGTTGTCGTAGAATTTGTTTATTTGTGTACGATTGACACGACGCTATCACTGTAACAATTATTTGTAAACTTACCCTACCGATGTTTAGGTGTGTTAAGGAAGTAGGTGTTGCAAAAATTTTTCCCATGCGTCAATTGTATAGTTCCTGTATATTTTTAGTAAACAGTCAAATGTATACTGGTTAGAACCACGGTCGTAGAAGAATAGATCTGGACACTCGTCTATCTACCAATGTATTTTGCGTATCCCCCTTGTTTTTTGGCTGCAGTTCGCCAAGTTACGGAGAGTGTTGTGCGTCTTTAGTGCTGCAGTCAAGGCGGTTGGGCTCAAACTCCGCCCACTTTTTTCCATTGTTTACATTTTAAAGTAAATAAAGATTGCTGCTGGAGCCATGCTTTAGAATTTTGAGCGAAGGAAGTATTTTAAAAAATATGCTGTGGTAAATTGTTTATCTTTGTAAAGTAAACACTGGAAAAAAGTGGGAGGGAAGTGGGCGGAGTTTGAGCCCGACCGCCCTGATTGCAGCGCCAAAGACGTACAACACTCTCGGTAACTTCGTGAACTGCAGCCAAACAACAAGGGAGTCAAGTTTCCAGGCGAGTGTCCAGACCTGTTCTTCTACGACCGTGGTAAGAACATTCTCGTATTGTAACAATACTATACATTTGTTCTCTTTACAACCTGTAGTGTTCCATGCTGTGTATGGGGTAATTACGTACATTACTATTTAGGAAGTATTTTACAGAGTAGATGGTAAACTCGTGCGTGAATACAATGTAGAATATGAGAAGTTCTCATGCAAGGTTGATCTAGTATTCTCAGAGGCGCTACAAATCGGAAAAAAAAATTAAGTTAACATTCTCTAATAAATCGAAATATCTTTATCATAATATTATAGAATGATGCAATTTGTCATATTGTGAACATTTTTGGAACAGATCACACACGGTCTGTGTGAAAAGAGAAACAGTGCTACAAATAAATTATATTTAATATCTGTACAAATCCTCCACTGTTATAACCTTCATAGCACGTTGAGTCGTAAGCAAACAGTCATCTTTATAAGTGATTTTACAATGTCATTGTATCAGGATAAAGAACGTGGTTTTTTTCTATGCGATGTCCCGCAACTGGTATGAAACGAAGGATTCTGTTGGTTGTTCTGCGCTGGTCATGTGACCAACTATAGACCCGGATATTTCACGGATTCAGCGATTTGCAAGCTGGACTCCACATTCCAATGTACAGTATGTTCTCAGCTACTTGTACATTGGCTGCTGCTGGAAGAGTGTATAGTTGTATATGTGACAAGGTAGCGCTGCAGTCAGTGAGTGTTTCATGCAGGTCTGCTATTGGTTCACAGCACTCAAGGAAGAGTTTCAGTAACAGTGACCTAATCATGATTGTAATTAACGTGTACAGGAGTTTGATATACAACGTTTTATTAAATGGATCCCTGAAATTTCCGGATCTGTATGTATGTATGTATGTCATTCATACATTGAGAGTGAGTTCTGCGGCGAGGAATATAGTCATCATGGACAGAATGTGTATAGGTAGAGCCCACGATTTTTGGTGAAAAGAATTATGCAACAATTTGTTTCAATGCCTTATGTGCTCATACGCAGCTCTGCTTCACGGTCAGCGATTGGCTTTTTATAACTCTCAGCGTCTAGGGTTCCCCCGGCAAATCACAGACGTGTGGTGTCGCAGTAACCTTGTTCCTGTTGGCACAGTCAAATGAGCCACGCTTACGTTAAGCCAATAACCATGAAGCAGAGCTGCGTATGAGCACGTAAGGCATTGAAACAAACTGTTGCAGAATTATTTTCACCAAAAATCGTGGGCTCTATGTATAGGTAGTTCACGATAAAGTGAGCACTAAAATTTAACCTCTGAAAAATATGACTAGCCGTTACTGTATATGATCTAACATTAACTATATAGTTGCATTACTGCTTGTATGGTTGGCAGCGAAATAACGCAATATAGTTACGTGTGTTTTCGTACTTAATACAATACAGAAACAAAATCAACCGAAATCGACATAGTGTTTTTTATGATTAGTAAACTTATTTTATTAAACCGTATCGATTCATAATGACATCACAATTTATCTTACACGCGCAAACATTATGTGACGTGTCCAGAGAGGTTATGTCCCGTCGTTAGCCGTTACGCGCGGAAAGATACGGATTGGCTGAAAATAGAACTTTAACAGGGGATTTTTTTGTGCTAACTTTACCCCGAACCTCCTGTACCAGGAACCATAAATTACACATTCAGAACCTGTAGCAGGTTATTTTTATCGCGTTCGTTTTTAAACATAATGTGTGTATTATTGTACACGTGATGTTTAAAGATTAGCTCACCTGATTTTTGCGGGAAAAAATGTTGCTTGTTTCAATATCTGAAGTGTAAGGAACTGAAATAGCCGCGTCCATTAGCTGCTACTCACTGGAACAGCAAACAATAAACAAACAGACGGAGCTTGATGAGTATGCATAGCAAAGTGGATTCGAACATGCAGAGCATTGCAGTTCGCGAATTTTGCCTGCCCCTACCACATACTAAATAGTAATACATAGGGACCATTGTTTTTCGCGAAAAGAATTTTGCCCCACTTTGTTTTGGTGCCTTAAACGCACATATGCAGTTCTGCTTCGTGATCAGCGATTGGATATTTTAACTGTCACGAGCCTAGGGATTCTACCAGCAAATCACATACGTGTAGTGTTGCGGGAACGTTATTGTAATTGGCTCGGTCAAATGAGACACTGCTCTTCACACAGACACGCTGCCAATAACCATGAAGCAGAATTGCACATGTGCACGTAAGGCACTGAAACAAAGTGGGGCAAAAATCTTTTCTCGAAAATCAGGGGTCCCTAGCTAATACAGACTTGAATTGACGTGGCGGCTCGTTTGGTACTGGCGAACTTCGCAGCTCATTGGGCTGCTCGAGACTGTTGATGCCAGTCACGTGTATGTTTGGCTCCTGCATGTTACTGCAGGTTTCCTATTGGCCTGGCTGCCGATTATCAGAGCAGCTGCCTCACGCTGATTGGCAGTAGGTGTCTCCGCCATGTTGCTGGCCAGGGAAGCCATTTTGCTGGCGTGTGTGACTGAGTTCGCTGGCCTACCGGCTATTTCACTTCTGTATTCCTACATATTCTGTGGCTCTGCTTCGTGATTATTGGCAGCGTGTCTTTGTGCAGAGACGTCCAATCAGAACAACGTTAATGCGACATCACTAGGGGCAGCAGATTTTGGTGAAAAGAATTTTACATCACTTTGTTTCAATGCCTTACTTACACATCTGCATCTCTATATTATTGTTAGAGACCTGAAAAAATCGCGTTTTCGTTAGGGCACAAGCTACATTTCAAACATCTATCTTTAAGTTCGTGTGACTTGAGAAATTGGTTTTTTACTTATTTGACACCTCCTTTAGAGAGCTTAGCCATTAATAAAGAAGCAATAAAATGCAGGCCCTATCACGTGACATGACCGAGTCAGCGAGCAGCCAATGAACAGCTGTTATCTGCTTAAGTAAACAGTTATCCATGGCGGTTAGCCAACAGGTCAGAGAACTCGCGAAATTTTCCGAACTCTAGTTATTGGCATTGGCTGTGTGTATTCGTTTTTTATTTTACTGTGCTAATTATAACATGGGTATGGCACACGTAATGTAAGTTGGCGGGTAATGAGCTGGAATGTGTTGCATATAATATTACTACCGTTCTAAAATCGAACGGCTAATTTACATAGGTCGATTTCATTCTGGTATTTATAGGTTACTAGGTGTTTTAGCAGCGGCCTGCTGCTTGAATTACTTGAATATGCCCTTCACTCAGTAGCTGCCACTTGCCGTCTAAGCGGGCGCGCTGTTTAACCTCGATACTATACGTCCGTGATTTGTGGACAGAACCCCAAGACGGTGCACGTGAGGCACTGAGACAAATTGGGGCAAAAAAATTTTTTCCCGTGAAAATCACGCGGCTCTGGTTATAGACAATTGACGGAGGACATCACAATCAATGGAAAAGTGCAAATTTCTCGTTATTATCTGAGAGCAGGCTGGACTGCAAGCTGCTATGTGCTCATCTTACTTCAGTTCTTGGCCCGCAGTTCATGTTGAGTGCCTGAAGGACCTTACCAGTCATTGACATAAGGTCAACTGTTAAATTCCCGCTAACCTGTAAAGGGTGCACACACAGATACAAAGGCCCGGAGTAAGGACCCCTAATTTTCGCGAAAAGAATTTTGCCCCATACTTAGGGCCCGGTAATTTTCGCAAAAAGATTTTTGCCCCACTTTGTTTCGGTGTCTTACGTGCACACCTGCAGCTCAACTTTATGATTATTGGCAGAGTGTTTTTTTACAGAGTCATTATTCATTTGACTTTGTCAATCAGTACATGGATAACTGCGGCACATCACGTCTGTGATTTATGGGTTTAACCTCCAAACGCTGAGTGTTACGGCATCCAATCACTGACCACAAAGCAGATATGCAGGTGCGCACGTAAGGCACTGAAACAAAGTGCTGCAAAAATATTTTCGCGAAAACTACCGGGCCCTACCCATACTGTTTCAGTGACTTGCTCTGCGCCTGCGGTTTCACAAACAGCAATGCGGAGTGTACAGCTGTTGTTCTGGTTGCGTGACCACAAGGCGCCAATCATTCAACACAGTTTACCACATTGTTTTCTTTGCGTTGACGGGCACAACATGCGTCTATTGTGGCATTTCTGTCATTTGTTTGTTAGCATGTCCATCGACGCGCGATTCAAAGGTAAGTTTATTAAATAACGCATAATATTTTCTTTCTTTCATATCAAATAATTATTTTTAGTTGATACTTTAGTGATCGTCATCGTAACTGTCTGAATAAATTACTGCTAGTTTCAAAATTTATATACAGTGAAATTTATAATTTAAATATTACATCTTCGGTGAAATAAATGTAGCAACGAGTAAACGACGCTAGCCGATTTAATTTCGTGTCAGGATTTAGTTCGGCAGTTCCTGTTTCTATGCTATACGAACATTAATGTTGTACGTTCTTAATCAAACATTTTATATAACCTCTGGAAGGTCACCTTGACGAAACGTTACGGCGGTGCATCACGAGTCTAGTTGTGATTACTGGTTTTTGTATTGTTTAGTAGTTTTGAAACACACGTATATGTATTGAGGCGATCACATTTTTTTGTTTAGAACTTTGCTACCTACCCGACTTTGGTTAAACGGATGTACTGTTTTCTTACTTTAGTTGAAGACGTTAACGAACTTTCTGTGCGTTGTTGCAGTTTCATGCACGAGCGATTATAAACTGTGATTCTTCAACTATAGCTAAAGTGTGAAAATTGCAATCAACTGCATTAGCAATTTAACTGAAATTTCACGCCGACCAGCTCGACCGTCTGCTGCCAATGTGCACGTTCAACTGCAACGAGAGAAGCCAGCACTGCTCCCACCTACGTCAGCCGTGACGTCAGTTACGTCGTGTTTGGTTTTTGGTAGTCACATGGGCCGTCTCTTGCCGAGAACATTCCGACTTAATGTTTTTATGCGGTTGGCAAAACTGTTTATTATAGATATCGCCACCGTAGCTAAGGTTAATTCTACTAAAGGTTACAAACATCAATGTTATAAGTTTGTCACAGGGACAATTGCCGCTTGAGCGCTGGTGTCGATAGTGAACCAAACTAACCAATCACAGAGTTTTCATGAATTTTAATTTACAATATGTCGATCATTTGAAACGCGAAATCGGTTTATTTTCACTATAAATTAAATTAAATGACTAATATCATTCCAAGTATATTAAAATTTAATTTTGCTACGGCTTTGTATTCATATGGTACATTAAGGGGGATTGATCCCTGTCACATAGTTTTTACGGTATTTCTTATAAATCAGGGAATAGACACATTGTTTTACTTTTTTCACGCTGACAAGGCATAGTTTATTGTTTCATTCACTTTTTGGAATCCATATGGCATTGTTTCTGTTAATTTTGTGGCCTCTGTAGTCGCTCCCGTAAATAAAGCAACTTTTACTTTTCAGCTGTTTCCCGTTGCAAAATAATAAATATATTACGGTTCCAGCAATTACAGAAAATCGATTAAGTTTCTATCCATGCCCTGTCGTGACAAAATTTTTGATACATCGACTGGAACAGAAGTTATCGAGAAGAAATAGATAAATCCAAGGTGGTAGGGATCAATACCCTTAACGATTGAAGCGAAGCTAGCGGCAGAAATTTTCCTGTGCCAAGCTCTCCCACAAGAAAACGTAATTTGTTTCTAACCTGTTGTAAAATTTACCTTAACCGTAGTATAGATGGCGGTTGTTACACTCATATTAGGTAATGTAACATTATATTGGACGGTGATATTTAAAAGGGGAGGAGTTAATTTTCTTCTATAAATTATTATTGTTGTAGTATTCGAATCGTATTTGGTGTTTTTTTTTTTTTTTTATTCGGCATGCATTAACATTGATAGCAAATTCTTTTATGTAACTGTTTTTAATGTGTTAATATTGCTATCTGGTTTGCAATGATGCTAAAGGTAGAATCTGCCCTTTTTTCTGTAGTACATTTAGTGTAATGCTTAGTAAAATAAATTTTATCTTTGGTACTGAATTTAAAGCATTTAGGTTTTTTTGAACCTTTTGTGAGTAAAATAGTTTTCAGATAGTTCATATTTACTAAACTTTGTTCTTTTTCTCATAATCCAACATTATATTCCGTTTATGCCTTTTCCTGAGGATTCTGTCGTCACTATGTTGGGAACGGTGGTGACAGACTATAGCGCGCCATCCTGGTAGTGCCCTGACAGAAAATTTTTTTTTTCAGGTGTTTCCTTGGGACACCACCAGGGGGTGTTGAAGTATCTTAATCACGCTCTAGTAAAATTAATTACATCATTTTAAATTCATTAACATGTATCATCTGACCCATATTGATGTGATTAGTGGTATAAAATTTTTAAAAATTATGAATATATTCTCGTCTCTTTAGTCATCAGGTAATTCATGTGTGAAATTGACGACTTTTCCTGAAGGTATTCGTACTGTGTTAAATCGGTATAGTAATATTTTTCTAGTTATTTTATTGATATTGCTATAATTTATAATTGCAGAATTTAATACGTGGGGTGGGACATTTGTATCACAAAATTGAGTTTCAGTTCGTTCTCCGCCGAATCGGTAACTTTCATTACAGGTATCAGTGTGCAGAGAAACTAATCGTGAACTTCAAATATAACCTTGTGAGTCTTACTGCCGTAACGTAATTTTTTCTCTGCTTTTATCAGCAGTGTGGGTGCTTTTCAAAGCCGCGTGTGTCCGATCCTGAGTGGTTCCGGAGTGTTACATCTCATGCAGACACGAACATTGTATACTTAATTGAAAAACCTGGGGATATACAATGGTGAGTGAGTGAGATATTTGGTCAGCGTTCATCATCGAGATTTTAACTCTGGTGAGGGGTGACATGATGTGAGTATGGAGAAGCGCCGGAATGAAAGGGCGGGGAAAACAGCGGATTCGTCCGGCACAATTCCCACGTGCGAAAATCCGGGGACCGACCCCGCCGGGAATCGAACCCGGATCGCCGTGGTGGGAGGCGAGAGGTCTGACCCCTCAGCCACCGCGGCCCCGACAAATAGTGGTAACCCACATAGAATCACAACTGAGTTATGCGCATATAAAGATAAGGTACAGTTTCATAAGAAATTTAATTAAAATCATAATTTTTTTTATAAATTATGCGTTTAGTTACTTTAGTGCAAAACCAATGAATAATAAGCCACTACACAATAATAAAACTATATAAATGACTATTTAATTGGTTTAATAATCTACGAAAGCATGGCATGCAATATAATAGTTACTGCACTGTGCTGCCATTTGTTGTCATATTGCTTAATCTCTTATATCGAAATGTACAGTACGAAATTACGAACACACTAAAAATAGTTTGTAAATTTGCAACACGTGCGTATAGGAGTGCTATCAAAGTAGCTATGGTATAATTGTTTCCCAGACATCCATGGTAGCACTCCTAACCTTTTTTTATAAAGCAGTCAAGTATATACTTAAGTTACCAGACTTGTATTGTAACAAGTGTGGAAGTGTGCATATTTACAAGACGAAAGTATGGTAACTGTCCCATACTGGGTTTAGGGTAATTACTTCCTAAATATTTTAGGAAGTGTTTTTTTTTTCACAGTGAATAAAATCTTTCATAAAACTCAAATATTTAACAAATGTGGGTTACTCTTGTATTTCCCCAGGTCACAGACTAAATAGTAATACAGACGCGAAATAACGTGGTAGCTCGTTTGCTATTGGCGAACTTTCTTCAGGTCTTTATATATACGTCTCACGCAGTTCAGCTGTTTTTAATGACACGTTACGAAACTCTGATAACGTTCGTAAATAAAAAATTCGTGTCAAAAATCTGTAATGAGGGTACTTAATGGCGAATATTCGTATTTAAAAAATACAGAATTATTTTCACGAATAACATTTAAAATGGCAATACTTACAACGTTGAATCTAATACACTTGGTGAATTGTATATATGTTTTGTAGGTGTATTTATATTTACAAGTTCCCACGTAACTACTACAATTTTGACTTTTTTATGTTACTATGAAAAATTGTACGAGTTAAAAATAATTTCATTGGATGTAAATATAATATGAACTAAACTCTGTAAGCTGAACTGTATTCGGTTGTAGTAATTGATAATTTATTTTCTGGGAAGCAAGTTTAACTCACCGAATGTTGGTGAAAGTTGTCTCCGATAGGACCAACTTAACTGAATATCTTGCTCTTAAAGGCTGTGAGGCAGGTGATGTGTAAACAAGTCTCGACCTCACTACCCGAGCGCTCCTACGTCCCGAGTGCGCTCGTTGTGTTCCGATTACACGAAGTTTTAAGAGATTACGTAATTTGATTATCACATCACATTGTAGCTAAAGTGTATAACTACAATTCTATCTTTGCATAATTTTAAATTTCTTTTGTCATAAAACACTAATTTCTTCTTATTTAGTTTTTTTTTAATATGATTTATTGACATTACGAGTCCTATGTTCCTTTTCAAAATTCCTCGTTTGGCGCATGAGAACAGCGGGGCGATAAAGGCCATAGTGCCATGCTCGACGAGATTATGCATAACGCCTCTGTTCGCAGCGCGATAAATGGCGTACAGTGTTGTATTAGTCTTCATCCTATTGGACTTAAAGCGGCATGTAAAATGTTATTTGTATTTTTAACTTAAAGCAGCGCCAAAAAATTTATTTGTATTTTTACGTTTCAATGGCCAGTGCATGGTTTGGGATTTGCGTTTTACGAATTCCGGCTGAATTTTCTGAGTTACATGTGAATTTAAAAAACCCGTTTTTTTTATAGCCATTTTGAGGGGCCCAAAAATCTTGTTTCCACGGAATTTATAAAAATACAGACGCATAGTTTGAAGGGTGTGTTATTTCCGTGAATAATCTTATTGGGAATAAGTTCAACGGAAAAATAATAAACCTGACACGATACAACATAGTTAAGCCTCAAAGATAAATTTTTAAAAAATTTTTATTGGCCTTAAGTTAAAAAAATCCAAAGCATACGAACATGGAAGGATTGATTTTTTTTTTTGCATGCTTTGTAATGTAAGGTTTATAAGCAGCGGTACGTTTTAGGAAAATAATATGGCACATGTAAATGCTTGTTTGCGTATTTCTCCGAGATAAAGAAATTCCTGTAAATGCTGGGAATAGAGGGTAAAAAGTGTAGAAGGGAACTGAGTCGCAGACTGCCTCGTACGTCACGGGGGATATTGTGTGGCCAGCTAGCTCCCCGGACCTGGAATGTCGCACAAGCCACTCGACACAGGCGCTCGAGCGGGCACTAGAGTGTTGATCCCGTTTCAAAACACTCCCTGCTCTTCGCTTGTTTACGTCCCGCCTTGCTACTCGCCCAGCCATCCCTCATCTTTATTTACTTCCTCCGTCCTCGCGGAGATTCATGCCACCCTCCCACTTCCCTCCCTCCACCCCCCTCTCTCTCTCCCAGGTTGTTGCTAGTCGGGAACTAACAGACTGTAGCCTATGTGTATAGATGATTCGAGGTAAAGTGAGCACTCTTGAAAACCTTATAATATAGAATAATTATTACGCAGTAATATTTATTACAACTCCAAACTTTAATTTTCGAGTATGGTTTGATATATACACTTTGAGTGTATCTTAAGTTGCTTTTTTTATATAAAAAAACTGGTTGGAAACCATAAATTATCTGAAAGTGAAAAATAACTAGAGATATCAAAGTGCTCACTTGATCTCTAACCACTTATACCTGAGCTGTCGTAACGCTGATGTTGTTTCCGCTATGTGCAAAAGCTATACGAAAATAACACATACCGGAGATACAAAGAAAAATTCTGTGAATTATGTTACTTTCCGAAGACCGCCTATGCACAACAGTGGGGTACTAACATTCTCTACAGTGAGAACATTTGAGGTGGTATGTTTTTGTTCTACCAATATATTTGTAACCCTTCAGTATTTTTAGCCTACTTTCCCAAGGGAAAAAAATAGGCTTATGAGATAATCTTCCTGTCTGTGTGCATGTGTATGTATGTGTGTGGGTGCTTGTGTGCGTGTGTGTAGGTGTGTCCGTCCGTGATTGTTGCCCCCCCCCCTCCAAAAAAAAAACTTTTGAACCAGTAAATAACATCAAACTTTGTTGACATATAGTATAGGCTGCTTAGTAACCTGACTTAACTTTTATATAATTCGTTTACGCCCTATTCATATTTTTAAAATTACGGCCATTAAAAAATTCTTCGCTCTAAGTAGATATCCGAGGAACCATATTTTAGAATGTCTTCAAATTAGGTACACATGTACTACATACAAAGCTGACATGACATTTGTGTATTTCTTTCATTCTGTGTTCGTGTGTGCATATATATATATATATATATATATATATATATATATATATATATATATATATATATATATATTAATTGCAGCCATTTTAACATTTTTGGCATATTATTACGTATCTTAGGAAATATTTTTCAGAATTGTATCAAACTTGGTACACTTATACTACATTTAAAGCTGACTTGACTTTTGTGTATTTCGTCATCCTGTATTAATATTTTCAAAATGGTAGCCACTTTTATATTTTAAGTATATGTTATATGTCTTAGGAAATATTTTTCAGTATTTTATATAACTTGGTACGCGTATACTACCTTTAAAGCGTACTTGTTTTTTTAAAACTTGTGTTCATATTTTCAAAATGGCGGCCATGTTTTGAGCATAGTATGTCGTATATCAGGAAATATTTTTCTGAATTTGCATCAAATTTAGTATATATATATATATATATATATATATATATATATATATATATATATATATATATGTGTGTGTGTGTGTGTGTGTGTGTGTGTGTGTGTGTGTGTAGCCTACAAATTACTAAGCTGACTTGACTTTTGTATATTTTATTTATCCTGTGTTAATGTTTCGATTAGTGCGGGCATTTTTTTAGTTCGACTATTTGAGAAAGTATTTATCCTATTTTTAATAATTTTGGTTATCATATACAGCTTGGAATTCGACTTGTGTCTTAGCATGATGTGACATATTTGCGGAATAATTTTTTCGAAGTTCATTTATCTTGGCACGCATATTCTACTTATTTAGTAGACTGGACTTTGGTGTAATTTGTTCATCCTTTGGTAATATTTTGAAAATGGCGGCCATTTTTATCTTTGTGATAGAAATACATCACATAATTTTTTTTCCTAACTTTATCAAGGTGGGTACGCGTATATTAATTAGTAAGCTGTCTTTTCTTTTGTATATTTCGTTTACCATATGTCTAAATTAATATCATTATATAGTATTCCTAGACGTACCTAAACATTTTTAAATTTCAGGATTAATTTGTACCTGGTTTGAGGAAAGTAGGCATATCAGTTATGCTGGTAACTTCTTGGTATTGTTGTCAACGTCTACGGAAAGTAACATCATTTATAAAGTTTTTCTTTGAGCGCCAGTAGGTGTGGTTATTGTCAGTTGAAACCATTTCAAATGTCGATTTTTAAGGATGGAGGGTATGACTTTTTGAACGACATTGTTCGTAAGTTTTATATTCCATTCTGAATCGTGAATCACCTCACAGAGTTAATACTTGTAGTAGGCCTATAGGAACATTCTGTATACTTGGGAGGGGAGGGGGGTTCTGGAGGTAATGTATTTATAATAAGGTAACAGAAGTAATGTACGTATCAGCGAGACGTCTAAAAAAACACTATCTACCGGAAATATTCCACCTTTCATTTCGTTTGTGTGGGGTTCCGCCTCACCCACGTGATTTTGACAGTTCTCAGTTGCGTTGGCAGGAATGCCTGGGGGAATAGGAAATTGGTTGGTGCGCAGTTGGCATGCCTGTCTGTGCCATGTTCCCTCTCAGCGGGGTTGCGTCACGCCTGTGCCGGACGGGGGCGGAGTGACATGGACTTCCCTTCTACCCCCTACCTTCCCCTACATCACACACTCCCCTACCTGAACACAGAGATATCAGGCGCCAGTCACGAGGACAAGCCCGCTTCCTGTTGATAGCACCTCCCCTCTTCTCCCCCCGCCAGTCAAAGTGTTGATATCGTGACGTCACTAGCAACATGCCTCTAGACAGTCAACATTATATGAAGGAAGGATACTAAAGATAAGGCGTTCCAACTAACTATTGAACATTTAACAATTGCCTGTGTTTTTGGACTGGTGTGAAGGCATTGAACGAGACATTTATATTTATTCATTTTAACCATGTCATTGCAGAATTAAAAAATAATTGTTCTGTAAAAGGTTTTAGGTTAAGTTTATCTGTTAAAATTGCCGAACTTTCCAATTTTGATGATTATGTAAGTCTTATGACCAACGACAGAATACGTAAAAATCATATGACTGAAAATGCTGGGAAGGAAACCGTCCAAAATACACGGCAATATTTTTCAGACGAAGGCGACATATTAACCTATTTGTATATCAGAAGCGTATATAATTTCACGTTTTTCGATCCTAATAAGCCAAAATATTTAAATGTCAAAATGTTAATGCGTATTGTAAACCCAGAAAATTATTATTCGTACTTGATGTTATAAATAAAGATGCGTCGAGACTGTAGGGTATCGCATTATGCATGGTTATATGTATAGCAAAGAGAACTGGTTTCCGGAGAACGGTTTGTAAAGTAAATGTTATACTCTGCGTGGCTTTCAATAAATCGGACTGGTCTGCGTTGGTAATCGTAGGAAGCTTGCGGTGATATAGCTGTTCGTCACGCCGGATTTACCATCTCTCGTTTTTTTTTTTTTTTTTGTTCATCCTACTTTTTCCCCTGTTGGTCTGTACTCGGGAATGACGTCATGCGGTCGGAGCGCGCAAATACACGTTCATTGCGTATGCAGGACGGCTGTGCGTGACTCAATAGTTGGCGGTCGCGTAAATCCGGACATTTTTCAAACGTGCGAATGATTTCCATATGTCCTCCGCGCCACCTGAAAGAAAAATGTGCCTGCGAAAAATTGTATATCTGGGCCGTAGCCATTGATTCAAATGTTCAACCCATTTTAAACTCCTTTTTCATGCTTTAGCTTTAGGCATCTCGACCTGTTGCGAACATATGAATTATTGTTGGTCTTGTCGTCATATTCTTGGTCTACATTACGGGAGCATTTTGGTTGTTATTTAGAGCTTAATCTCGGGATTTTTTTTTTTTTCCGTCATTCATTCGTTCCACTTTTGTCGATGTTTCACAACTTTGTTATTTAACTTGTATATGTTAAGGAGCGTCTCTACGTAAATGAGACTTGAGCAAGCGGCTGACGGACGTACATCTGTAGCACCAGCTGGGCGTGTTCTCGGCTAGAAGACACTCTGAGGCTGGAAACCAAGGTAGATGTTGACCTGAGGGGAGTATCTGTGAGTGTAGAAGAGAGAAAAGGACAGAAAATACGAAAACATGCTTCGCCTTTAGTCGGTTTCCTCACAGAAATATGTTACTAAAGGGTTTTAGCCGCAAGGGGGGGGGGAGGTGACAGGGGGCCTCCCTCCAATTGACCTTTTATTTATACTTTATCCTGAAATTATTAAAAAATTTTGTAGAGGTATATTCAATTTTTTGTCTAAGAAACACTCTAAATATCACGATTTTGCACCTTTTCCTGGGGATAAACCCCGGACCCGCCTTTATTTCTTTAACTCGGGGTGTGGGCATAGGTACTTTCTATGGAATGACCCCTCCAAAAAAAACTTAGAGCTGTATCCGCCCATGGGGCAGATCCATTTCTACATTTGGGAGAATGGGGGCATTTCTCCCCCGGAAAATGTTAGTATTTTGTGTGTAAAATGGTGCTATTTAAGACGTTTCGTAAACAAAAAATGGAATTTACCTCTTTAAAATTTTTCAATGTTTTAAGGGAAAACTATACATAAAGGGTAATTTTTTTGGGGGGGGGGGCAGGCCCCATGCTCCCCCAGGATCCGCCCTTGTATGTATTCACAAAGGACACATCCAGGTTACTAAAGTTAAATTATTTGTTTAAAGTGTGATTACATTTTCCACTTCTAAATTTTTTACCTCCTGTAGTCTTCCCATTGCGGCAGGTCCAAGTCAAAATGTGCAAGTTACAGAAAAATAGAAATAACAAAATCCAACCTACTTACACGAATTAAATAATTTACACTGAAATTATATAGTATTGACCACGTGCTAAAAGATTTCAAATACACACAATAAGGATCCTTTGTATTTTTTTTTTTTAATTCTTAATATATTAACAATTGTTCTCGTGTGTGGTTATTTTTAAGAAATACAAGGGGCTTTACTGTATTTTTTTTATTTAAATATTTTAGCATCAGGCCCATAATATAAAATTTTAGTGTAAATTATTTAGTTCGAGTAAGTCAGTTGGTTATGTTCCTGTACTTGCAAATTTTGATTCTGGCATGCCTCAATGGGAATACTATGAGAGCTAAAATTTTTTCACAGTGGAAAATGTGGACATAAGGTAACGTCTATAAATTTATCATTTCGCCGTACAAATATAAAATTATGTAATTTTGCCACGTATAAACAATCTTACGTGATTGTCGAATTTCTGCAATTCGTGATGTGTCCATCCTTGTCACCCCGTTCACTTGGCGAAGGAATCGCATTTCCGAAGCTTGAATTCCACTGTTATCTCTACTAGTGAGAACCCATGATTCAGCTGTACACAAACCAGCTGGTACTGCCGTTGTCTTGTACAACTATTGTTTTCTTCCTTGCCGTGCTAAAATATTGTCCCCTAAATTCTTTCGCCTCCTACCAAGGCGATCCAGGTTCGATTCCCGGCGGGGTCGGTCCCCGAATTTTCGCACGTGGGGATCGTGCCGGACGATGCCGCTGATAGGCGGGTTTTCTCGGGATCTCCTGTTTTCCCTGCACCCACATTCCGGCGATGGACCATGCGTATCTACGAAAAAAAAAAACACTCCAGACTACTTGTGAATGTGACTTTCAATACGTCACGACCCTCGGAAGCTTTATTTTAATGCCCTCAAATTTTGCTAAAAATTGGCTTTTCCACGCGGTTGTTTCCCAATATATACGTTACGGATTTGTTCGAAATTGAGATCTACCAGTACATTGGACTTTGCTTCAGTGACGGGTTTAATAAAATGATAGAGTCATCGCTTAAAGTCCCACAGTAAAAACGTTGCGGTGGAAACACTGCGCGCGCGTTTTACGACTTTGGCCGTAGAGGCGATATCACAATACACGGGCCGGCCGACATCGCTCGTAGAGCCTCATCGATTTTAGCCTCGCACACAAACATGCCCTTCACCAGGCGGCAGTCTTAAGACCTAGATTTTAAGTGCTGCTCTGACGAAAATGCCTTCACTTCATATTTTTGAAATATTGTTTACTTCGCGAATGTTTAAGTTGGTCTACGGATATATTAAGTATTAACCACCCGGGGCTCCGCCCGTGATAGACCACGCATTTGTCCTACCTAAGGTGTGGCGTGCAGAGTTGTCTGTCGTCAACAGTATGGCGTCGTGGTCACAGCCGCGATCAGAAGTTCCCTCAAGAGTAAAGCTTTGACAGGAGTGAGTGTTACGTCGACCAACCCGCGAGCGTCGCTAGTGATCAAACCGTTCTGACGACCACGCCCTCAAGCACACACGCTCTCGGGTGTCGCTCTGGAGTACGTTTACAACGATTTCAAGCTAATGTTATTTTGACGTCTCCACCCATGTGGTCTCTGTTTTCCACTGAAATCAGTATAGTTTATATTTTACATTTACTTTTCTGTGTGACGTACTGCAAGCCTTTCGGGAACCTAAATTATTATAAATCTCCATTTGTTGTATTTTGAGGCGTCTAAGTAGAAAACCAGCTTTATTTTACGTTTCTACAAAACAGAGTTAGTTTGTATGCGTTCATTGTGAGTATATTTTCTTCTTACAAAAAAAATTAGCTCAACACCTTGGAGAGCAATAAATGTAACGTAACTGAATTAATACACAGTGGCACTATATGTTACTTGACGCGTTTAAAAATCCATTACAAAACAAAAATAATCCAAATTTAAAAAAAAATATCATCTAATTATTATTTTTTTATTGTAATTCGTTTTTATATACATCAAGCTGTTGGATATCATATGTAGTTTCAATCTAAATTATTTCGTTTCATAATGTGCTTTGGTTGTCGGAGGGTGCATGAAGCAAGAAATCCAAATTTCGACTTTAAAATGCCATTATAGAAAAAAATTGCGGTATTGATGTATGTATTGTATGTATGTATGTGTGTATATGTGTGTATATATATATATATATATATATATATATATATATATATATATATATATATATATATATATATATATATAGTAAAAGGAAAATGTACTCGCAAATAAGTTGTACAACCAACAAATTATGATTTTTTTCCCCGTTCGAACACCATTAAGGGCATGAACTACAGCAATATTCTTCGTCATAAGTTTATTAATATGTTTGTACCTATTTTTTTTTTTTTTTTTGTTATTGTATACATGAATTGTGACAAAA
This sequence comes from Medauroidea extradentata, assembly GCA_003012365.1. Classification (NCBI taxonomy): domain Eukaryota; kingdom Metazoa; phylum Arthropoda; class Insecta; order Phasmatodea; family Phasmatidae; genus Medauroidea; species Medauroidea extradentata. The sequence goes on from PNEQ01074087.1 coordinate 30,018, forward strand.
TTTTGCTCTTGTGAATGTTTTTATTTCTCATAGTTTTTGCGAAATGGTTCGTAGATCTCCAAATTTGCATCTTACAGTTTTCTGTGTGATACTAAACCTAACTAACATTCCAAACTGAAAAAAAATAAAATGCACAGTGAATAACATAGGCTAAGGCCACAAGTTGACATAGATGAAAACAGAAAATATAATTTGCGAGAATTAAACAAAACATCGTTAAATTTTTCGAATTTTCATTTAAAATTTTAGCATTCTATACTAATTACGTCATAATTATACGCGCAAGAATATTAATTTTATCAGAACCGTATTTATACTTTTTTTAGTAAATGGTCGTAGATAACTAAAATAAACGGCACACCAGTAGTTCTGACACGTAATTATAGTAGCCTACTATTCGGCTTGGGTCGCCAGGGGAAAAAAAAAACACCTCTGAAAGCAAGCGTTGAGTTATTTCTCTCCTGGAAATAGAAAACTGCGATACACAACAGTTATAAATAAAAAATTCGACGTCGTTGCCTCTCACCCCTTAACACCACCCCTCATCCCTCTTGTACCAGGACACACTACCTCAGCTGCTACTCGGCGGAATGACAAATCTCTCTTCCTCCCCCTCCCCTCGCCGAGAGCCATTTAACGGCATGCAATCGTGGTGAGAGCCTAGCGGCCCAGACGAGATGTCCCTATTACTCCTCGCTCTTAACGGCGTAACCCCCCCTCCTTCCTCCCTACTACCCACGTAAACATCTGCGGCCCGTCTGCAGTTTGAGGCGGATCCTGCTTGCGTCATTTGACGGCGACTAGGACGTTGGGCGGTGCGCTCTATGCATTTACCTGCAGTAGCTAGCGATTATCGACTCTATTACACACGTGCTCACGATACTAATTGGACAGTGTTAACGCATCAATAGGCTATGCGCCAATTCCTAGTTCGGTATGACATTTTTCTGCTGTGAAACGGCCTCATAAAAAGTGTTTTTCTTCTATATCCTGTTGTTAATGAATAATGGCTTTGTATACTTTTTGTAAGGTTGTTTCAGATCCGAAAAACGTACAGAATGTTTTACTGATAAGTTAAAATTGGTGCAGTGCTCACGAGTCATGCAGTAGATAATAAAAATTAGTATGTATCATGCCATTACTAGGGACATGAAAAATTCGCATTTTCTTTGGCGTACGAGCTAAATTTACAAACAATTGTTAAGTTCGAGTCATTGTTTCTCAGTTTGCTGTTGACTTATTTGGCACCTCCTGAAAGGCACTGGACCAAACTCAATAAAGCAAACTAATTTTGAGTCTAATCATGTGGTTTCACTGTGTCTGCCAATGAGCAGCTGTTGTCTGCTTGAGTACACGGACATTCTTGGAGATTAGCCAACAGGTCAGTGAAGCCACGAATTTTTCTTTCTCTAGTCATTACTTAACATTCAAGATGGCTTCTTATCAAGCTCGGCCACATACCAATGTTAAATTAGTTAATTATCTGCAAAGCAATTTAAATACGATAGCAGAAGTGACTCTGTGACATTACTGAAAGCATTGTTCTCAGATATGGCAGCCCTGTATAAAGATATTTACTTATGATAATTATCCACGCGGCATTCAATTAATATTTAGTCACAGTTGAAAACTATAAAAAAATAAGAATTTTATAAAAGTGTTCGAAAGTCACACCACGTGTCCAAAATAACCCCCGCTTACAGCATCTCATTCAAAGAAAAAGTGTCCCGCATAAAATTCCTCAACATATCGCGACTTTGTGATTTAAATAAGTGTGGGTGTTATTTTTATGAAAGATAAATGTTAAAATTACAGATTAAATAAGAAAGTATTATATTTAAATAGTTGGCACAGTTTCTGATATGATTGCATTCTGCCATGAGGAATACGTAAAATAATTTTTATTCGAAGAAGTTATTTGCTAAAGTGATGCATTGCAGAAAAATGGTTTTCGTCAGAAAGCGCTATCATAACAGGTAACTAAGTTCGATCAAAATAATTTAACATGTAAAATCGTATTCTTAATTTTGCCAAGGGTCTGGGTTAGCCAGCACACTTGACAGCGTGGCTTGAACGTTACAGAGGTTGACATGAGACAAGAATGGAGCAGCGGAAGAATGTAAGAGCTTCGCGAGAAAACCCGCTGGCCGAAAGCAACGCCCGTGCACCGTGTTACCGTATGAAAAAAGCGACACCACCACATCAGGAGCCGAATCGTTGGGGTTGGGAGATGCGTTAAGTAGATAGGGTTGTAGGTCTTGTCAGTGATTCAGACCATCCCAGTGCTCGTCGAGAGTAATTTAAAGTAAGTGGACTTTACGTCTCGTCGACAGCGAGATGATAGAGACGGCGACATACAACTTGGTACTCTGGCGCGGCAAAATAGACGGGAACATGCACAGACCCAAGTTTGTGGCGGTGCGCACACTACTGTCACGTGACTGGCGAGGCTGGCGTTCCGCCATCTTTGTTTTGAGGGGAGGTGTCGGCGTGGTCATGCAATCCCCGCCGAGCGCTGGAGGGGTTGAAATGGGATGGCCAACATACACACAGCGATAACATACAAGGTTCCGAAGTAACTTGCCACACTATATGACAAGAGTTGGAAGAGGAGTAGGCCATGGCCTTCGTTAAGGGCTTGTTCCCGAGTTTTTTTTCAGACTGGTGCCAATAACTCAAATATTTTTTAACCAAAAGTTTTGAAAAAATTTGAGTCAATGTGCAATCACACGATGCACATTACTGTGGACGCGTTTTTTTTTTAAATAATGTACCATTCGCCAGCAAAAAAATAATTTCCTTAATTTTTGTTTATTTTCACGACGAAAAACGTGGTACTTGGGTAATGAAATCTAAAAAACCGTTCAGTATAATTCTACAAAAAATTCAGCTACAAATTATAACATATAAGTGTCAAAACTGTGCAGCGAAATTTTGATATGAGTATTAGGTAGCAATAAAAATATTTTCGAAATCACTGTAAAACTTCGTTACAAGGCCTTAATAGAGTGACTGAAATCTCTCATTCAATCAGAGCTTCAAATCAAGGTTTTTAAAACGATGGTTAGTGGTGACATGAGATAGTACGACGCAGCGCCGGAAAAAATGGGAGGGGCAAACAGGAGATCCCCGAGAAAACCCGCCGGTCAGTGGCATCGTACGGCACGATTCCCACATTCAACCCCGCCGGGAATCGAACTCGGATCGCCTTGGTCGGAGGCGAATGGCCTAACCATTCGGCAACCGCATACCCCCTCCCCTTCGGCAAAGAACCACCCCAGCATTTGCCTGGAGTGATTTCGAGAAAAACATGGAAAACAGAAATGAGGATGGCCGGAGCCGGGGATCGAACCCGCGTCCGACCGAATATAAGTCCAACTAGTTAACGTTGCGGCACCACGCTCGGTCGCTGAGAGTAAATTAAATAAACCCTGGAATATCTGAATCAGAATGGCCGGGCTTAAACATGGCGCCTTCCGAATACGAGTACAGTTATTGTGGAAAGCGAGTGTTACATGATATCGTCACAGCCTCACGCGAATGGCCTGTGTATTGAAAGCTATCGTAAAGTCAAATGTTTCAGTCAAATGCTATAGTTTTGACTCGTGTAACCGCGTTAGCTCTCTGACCACAGCTGCAGTCGGGAGTGTGTCTCCGGGGACAGTTCGCGACTTTCCCGTCACTCGCCAAGCCAGGGACGTCGCCCCGTCGTCTCGACCGCGTGTTTACGTCGTCCTACCTCCCGGAGCTTATTGTTGCAAGCCGCGGGCCAGAGCTGCTCGCTTCCAGAGACCTTCACTTCGTGGGTGGAAGGAGGGGGTTAGTCGACGCCGAAAGAGCCTCCGTTCCTTCAGAGAGTGTTTGTTTCCTCGGCGAGGCCCGCCTTTTAATACCCGCGATGTTCTCCCGGCCTAGGCGTCGACAGCCCGCTTGTCACGCGAGGACGGTATTTTCGGCGTCGTCCGCCCTCCTCGCTAGTCTTCCTCCTCCTCTCAGTCCATCCCTTTCCCTTGTGGACTGCTTACCGCGTCCGTCCACTCGCCGGGGAAGACGTCTCAAGGCCCTCCGTGTCGCGGCCAGCAAGGATCGACTGCAGACTCATGCGAGGAAGTTCTTGAGGTGCAGGTGAAGCTAAGGAGAGACAAATTTAGTAAAGTCTGAGGATTTTTCCGCTCGTATTGCTCAGTCAGGACTTTGAGATATCTCAGTCACGGTAACCGTCTCCCGAGACCTCCGAGCGGAGTGCAGACCTGCGCTTCATATGCGCTGCAGCGAGTTACGGCTGTTGACGAAACTATTTAACGATTATTGTATTTGTATATCTACGAAAATAACACGCACTTGAAACTATGTCGCTATAGTTTTAAAAATTTGGAACCTTTATTAAACATCATTTTCTGGGCCCTCAAAGTGGCCAGCCTGCCTTATCTGTAAAAATAACCGGATTCAAAAACACAACTATATAAACAAGCGTTAGACTTCGAACTCGGGTGACCACAAATAAAATAATGTGGTAGATAATAGTGAAGCACTGCACGCCATCTGAGTGGCTTGAGCAGAAAGACGATAATGTATCACATACGTCGGTCAACGACAATCTTACCCCGCCTCCCTCACACATGCAAACGCAGTCTATCTAGGGAAACCCCGTAAAGCATATTTTCTGGTGTCCAAAAGTGGCGGAAATGGGAGTTTTTGCGGTCTTTTTTATGTATGTAAATTGTAGTGTAGATTATTTACAAAGTATAGATTTGTACAGTTCGCCTTTGTCTTTAATATTACGTGATAAAATGAAAGGGTCAAAACTGATTAGTTTCGTAAAGGATAGTTGTCGGTAAGAATACTGCATGTCAGTTCTGTGACTTGCATCTAGAGGTCAGTTTATTGAATTTTTAAAATTTTTATTTTTAGTTTCAGAATTTTTTTATGCAAACAATTTTCATTCTTTATTTTTATGAGCATGTCATTGTAGCCTGCAATGTCTTTATCCACTGTGATTTTTTTTTTTTTTTTATTTTGGTACATCAATTGGTTTTAGTGTAGTCCTTAAAACGGAAACATGCAAAATATGACTTTAACAAGCCATTACGCGAAAACTATGAGAGATATAAAAATTTCATAAGAGCCAAATTTAGTCACATTTTTATCTAAAATAAGAAAAAAATATCTGGTACAAATAAAAAATAAAGAAATGGTGATAAAAAAAATTGCAGTAGACCGCGCCCTTGAGTGCGTGGTAGATGAATAAACGCGGAAAACATTAATTAATTGCTACGCTTTCTTCGAAGCCAATATGGATAAATTACTCAATGACAATCCTAGATAGTGGTATTTGCCACCTTTATGAGTAAACATTTATCCAAAATTACTAATTCGTTGTGTGATCTCTTGCGCCGCAGTTAAATGCACGAGGTTCCGGCGTCAGAGATTGTGCCTCAGAAGTTCGTAACACTGGAAATAATTTTGTTTGAAACGTTGGCTAAAACTATTGTCTAGGATTGCTATTGTTTAATTTTCGCAAATTGGCTTCAAGAAACCTACTGCAATGCATTTAAAGCGCATGGCTGAAAGCTTGATTGTCTGAGCTGTTATGTATTTAGCGTGTAATAATGATTTGTATGTGCGAATATATTTTCTTATAAATCTTGAACATAGAATTAGGCGTATTGGAAGTGTAAAAAAACTGTTCGTGTGGATCTAACACGTCGTTGATGTTTTTCTAATCCATCGAAGATGGAATCTCCGACAAGCCATGAGCATGTGTATGTGGTTATTGTTTTCACATGTTAATATAAGGATGTTGTGACACTGGTCTCTGTATTTGCGTTAAGAATTCTGGAAAGAAAAAAAATTCGCTATTTTACATTTGTATCAATTATCTCTCAACTGCGCATTACATGAAATGTGTCGTTTCTAGTATTAAACAATTTTTGTAGTTGGTATTTTATGTGTAAGAGAATGTCAGAACTGCAATTTTCCCTGCTATTTGCATGTACAAATATTAAAAACTGTTATTTTCACATAAATTAAATTAGTTCCAACGAAATTAAAATAATTTTATTATTTTTGGACAGATATGATTATAGGGGAGATTTTTTCTTACTGGTCTAATTGGGATAAACTATTTAAAAATTCGATTAATTAAAAAAAATTCTCCGAGTAGTTATAAAAGTATACTGTAGTAACGCAATGCTTTTACTATCCGTTCTCTCTTACTCGAGTTTTAAAATAAACAAATATGTTCATTGACTGCCGACCATCATGCACTGAGGTACTGCACAAGAAATAAGTCTTTATTATTTGTCGTGTTTATATAAATTACCAGTCCATTACCTAATATGAAATACATATTTTATATAATACCATAATAATTATCGACAGATTATTTGATGCTCCACCAAATGTGATTTTTCCACAAAATAATCCAAGATGATTTTACAGTAAGTTTTATCACTCGTTTATATTTTCTGTTTAGAGTAGCTACCAAATTTTCGTTAACGTCAGTACTAGAAATTTTGAATGCGATATTCTGTCATGGCTTGATAATTGCAACTGAACATTGTAATATACGTAATTATACAGGAAATAATTTTTTCATAGTTTTATGTAATTCACTCCTTCGTTTGTCCATGCCATGTACGAAATTTCACGCAAGATTGTTTTTATTAGAAGGGCGTTATTGTTTTGTTTGATGCTAACTGTATACAGTTTTGTAGGAAATAGTACGTCGGCGCACTGCACAAATTACGTCAAAGAGAAGCTGGCGAGATACAATGATGTTACATTATTTGTTTACTTCAGAATCCAGGTGAGAGTGAACGGACAATAGTACTTGTACTGTAAATAATTTTGCGTACAGGTTAAATTTTATTTGAACAAATATAATAAATGTACAAATATAACTGTGATATGCGTTTATTCGTATATTGTGAAATCTGAGATTTTTGTTTGCAGGAAACGACGGTGTTTTTAATACATTAAATAATTTTGAACAGTGTTTGGTACAAAATACAAATTTACAAAAAATTTTCATTACAGCATCTTAAAAAAGAAGCGGTTTAAAAAATAATAATTTCTGGTTTCTTTTGTTTTCAGGTAAGCAAGCTACGAATCCTACTTCATTCCGTGTGTAGTTGTGAGTATATTTTCTATCAATTTAACACGCATGTTTGTATGCAATTAGAAGTGCTATTCTTATTTGTAGGTGATTAGATGAAAAAGAGAAAACGAATGATACATCCTAGATGATAATGGATTTAAAACATGGGTTGTACTGTACTCTATTAATTTCTACAATGAAATTTGAGTTTAAGAAAGCCGTCACAAAGTAAGGAACATCACTTTGGGACTTTTGAAAAAAAAAAAAAAAAAAAAAAACTTTTCATATATGAGTCAGCCCTGGGTAAAAAACATAGTGACGATTAAATTCAAATAATAAATGTCTGCATCGAATTTAATGAATATTTACTCACAGTTGACACATGGGAGAAATACAAATTGTGTAAAAGTATTTCAAAGTCACACCCGGTTACGGCGTGTGTGTGTTGGTATATCTAATGTTTGTTGTATTATGGAGCTAATTACGAAGCAGCTAAAATTCGAGGTTACACGCCCAAGGGATTAATATCCGTTATGGCCCAATTTCTTTCCTTCTAATAGGCCATGTAAGTGGAGCAGTGTTGTAAATGAGACACTCACTGCGTACAGGAAGGCTGTACGCAAAGTAACAAAGCTATAGCTTCTGGTAAGAAACCACGGTATCGCAGTGAGCAACAATCACTTCAGAGAGTGGTAGAGTAGTGCTACGGTATTACTGTAGAGTGCGAGAAGTTAAGTCTTGTCATTACATTCATTTTAATTAAGCAAGTATTACTATTGTAATTCAAGTTTCGAATTGCAACCCTGAAAATGCCTACTGCAACGCATTGCGAAACGTTGCTACTATTTACCACTGCTACGCGGTTCAACATCTGAAGTCTATATAGTAATATAAACAACCGGTGCAAAAGTCTGCAAATATATTTCCTAAGTATTAAGATATTTATTAAGTAACTTTAAAGATTTCACATGTAATTCCTGGCACAGCGAATAACGTTACTGTTATGGGGGCATGTTACCCGTTTCTCAAATTCAGTGAAAATATTTTTTTCTTTAATTAAAAGTTTTTTTTATTCACGTGCAAAATGCAGTACATTCTTGCATTACTTAAATGGGATTCATAAATGCAGTTAAGAGTGAAGTATTTTTTATATATAATTCCTTTCAAGTGTGTATAATATCTATAACAAAGATACTCTTTGACACCCTTTAATATTTGTGACTTAGACCGCTATGAATCTCAGCCCAAATATATACTATATATATCTTCTATATTGAATTAGTGGCTATTTTGGTCTACGAAAACATATGTTCTGAACAGTGTTTTTAAATGTACTTCATAATTACTTTAATTGATCGCTCGATTCATTGGTTTCAATCAGTTCCACGGCGTGTTTAATGGTAACCGAGCATCATTATGTACAGTACAAAGTCATCTGCTCGGTTAAACTTGATGGATTTTGAGAACTGTGTTAATCAAGATATACAGCTGTGTAGGTAGAAGTACCGAGTGTTACAAACGCCTGCATTTCTGCAGGTACTCTACACGCTGTACATTTTTGTCTTGCGGGTTGCGTGAGAGCAGGCGTTTTGTTTTGCTCAAATGTGCTGGATCTCGTGTGGAATATTTTGGATCCCAACTTTGCCTGCTCTTTTCTCTGGATACAAACCGAATTCGCGCCCTTTTCCTTCGTTCTATTGTTCGCATCTCCAAGGCCGGGGCGTGAAATTACATTTCCGTTCTTCTTTCCAGCTTCCTGGACCTCTGTATCGTCGTAATGGTGCCCTACTACCCGTTCGCAGAACATGTTTATTCCTTTTATTAAGGCTGTTTCGTATAGGTAGTGAGTAGCGAACGAAGTTTACAGACGCAATATTGCTTTGTGAGGGCTGTGGGGTTGAAGAGAACAGTCGTAAAGTGATCATAAAATGCTCCCCTTTCTCAAAGCATCCTCATTTACTTACGTACGTAACTCGCCTACTGAATGAATGGCTGTGGATATACCGTGAAACTATAAACCACATCTGGATGCAGTAAAGTAACAGTTCAGTATATCATCTGCCGTAATGCACGCAAACTGAAATAAGTATGCATAAGTACCGTTACGTAGGGAATCGCCACGCTTCCATAGACGTGTTTTATTCATCAGTTTCATTTTATGAATCATCTCGGGTCTGTACCTACCTCGAGTTTGTTTCAGACTTTTTTTACTATACCTCGTGTGTTATCAAAGCTTTCCCACGGACAGGTAGGCGTTTTGCTACCACCTATTTAAGATTAAAAAAATTCCTCGTTCGAAATTACGTACGAATGAGCCTAATATGGATGCCTGGATTAGTCACTGCAAGGTTGACAGCAAATTTAAAAAAAATTTATTTTGTCTCAAAGTTTTACAATACTTATACTCTAACAGGGAAATCAATTCGTTTACGAATATATCGGAGGTATGGGTTATAAAGAAAGTAACACAAATGTAAACATTTTGTATATTCACTTCGTAAGTGTGAACTTTTTCATTACGTAGCTTTTCTTGTTAAAAGTTATGGTATCAATATTTCGGTTTTTTATGTCTGTTAGTGTGATTTTGATGGCTAGTCTCTTAAAAACATTAAATTAGTACTTCAAAAGAAATATTCCGATTCATTTTACACCAAATAGTAACATAAAGTGGTTTGTAAATAATACTGTATTCCGAACATCCTTCTTTGTATCGTATTCAACCCCTAAATAAACTCACGTATAAAACCAATTGACAACGTCTGGTATGATATCTACATACATAAAAAGTAAAAGATGGCATTTTAAATAGTTTTCTAACGTTGGCAGTTACGCGCAACACACGTTTGCTTACTGCGACAAAATTATAAAAAAAATGTATATTTATTATTTATTATATTAGCTTTTACCGGGTTTGCAGCTTCCCTCTTGTATGCTTGTTGTCAGACATTTAATTTTTTGACATTAGATGAGTAGGAATTTTTGAAAGTTAAAATTTTAAAGATATTCTAGTAACGTTCATAAAATGAAGGACTACTCATTCGTGAATTTGTTAATGCAGATCTTCAACGACAACTTTGAGAGTGTATACTATATAAATTACAAGAGCGTAATTTAAAACCAGCGAGATTTTTGGAAGCTACTACAATATGGAAAAAACTATAAAATGTAAATGTATCTATTATATAAATATGTATTTTGTTTGTTCGTCTTCTCTGCGTTCCTACACTATTATACGATTGTGATTAAACTTTGGTGAGTTGTGCGCACACACCCGTCAAGGTTTCTGACCAAAAATGGATGGAAGGGGTGGCAAAACGAGGTACAGGGGCAGAACGGAGTACGTAAGACAGTAAGTGAAACAATTTTCTTTTATAAAATGTTTCTAAAACGGTCATTAATGACCTTTAAAATTATTTTGCACCATTTAGCGTTTTTCAAAACGTTATGTTTCAGAAATATTGTCGCGTTAAGGCGTCCGCCTACCCCGCGCTTCAAATGCGTTGCAGCGTGTTCGTAAACAGGTTTTTTCTACGAAAATATTCCCCGTGTGCCCATTGTGCCAACGTACGAAAAGAAAACAAACTTCAGTCAAGGTCGGAACTTCATTTCATTGTTAAGACACCATGTTAATTAAAAACTCTGTTTCTAAGCCCTCCAACATGGCTAAAAACGACCTTTTCAGACTTCCGTACTTCAGAATGTACTAACCGGATGTATGTGAAACTCAGATTGCGACCTGCACTGAACTTAGTTGCAGACATTCTACCAATAAAATTATATGGTCACCGCTTAATGTCCCATAGTAAAAACCGTTATGCAGGAAGCTTGTACGCTAGTTCAGCGCTTGACTCGTTGAGGCGACGCGGCATTTGATGCGCGCTTCAAGGTCGACCTTACTGCTCCGTCGCTTTTGAGCCTCTCACGCGCGGGTACGCGGCGCCCTTAAATTGAAAACCTCGTACCAGCTATACTCTATCCATTCTAAGGTTGCAGCTAAGTCATCCAAGTGAATGACAATTACATTTTGGCACAGCGTAAATTTCATTTGAATAATTGAAGAATACAAGGTAGCTATGCTACGGCACAATCACAATGCGAGGGATTAAGATATAATTCAATTGCTTTGATTTATTTCGTTAGCAATTTTCATTTCTGCTGCAACCTTAGAGTGGTCAGAGTATAGTTCTATACAAAAAAATTTTTCCCATCTTCGTTTAAAGTCCGCCTTTCATTGTCGCAGCATATTGCGCCGGTGTAACATGAGCAATATTTTGACATCACACACAGATTAACAGAAGTAGTAGTTGGCAATAACTGTTATCTATAATAATTTTTTTTAATTTATAAATAATTTGTTATTATTTTTGATTGTTTGCTATTAGCCTGTTTCACAGTAAACTCTATTCTCGCGAGGTAAATTTAATTTGTAAAAAAATTATTTTACAATAAGCATTATACACACACACACACACACACACACACACACACATTCATAGACAGGTATATTTCAGTCGAGTTGATGCTCGCTAATTAAAACCTGCAATAGTAATGCCCACACGAGTGTCGGCACAAGCTCGTGCTGTTAAATGAACACTTCATTACCCTAGGTAGCTAAGACCACGGCCTTGACTCCCAGCACCGACTACAAAGAGATCACTTTTTATACAGTTTTTGTACGACGCCTCCGCGTGTCCGCACGACCGGGCCGATAATTAACAGCAGGGAACAGGCTCCTTTTCGTACCTGTATATCTATGGAATGTCCTCCGCCCTCCTCCTTAATTATCTCCGACCTTGCACGTGCTTGTTACGCCGTCTAATTGACGAGCTAGGAACATCCCACTTGTTTCCCTGCTGCCCTCCCCCCTCCCTCCTCCACCCCCTCGCACGTTGCTTCTTCGTCTTCTAGCACCTTTTGTGCGGCCAATCGAGCAGCAGTTAGTCGTCTTCGTGGCGTGACGTCACGCCTTCCCGACCCAATTAGCGCCGCGGGGGCTCGTGCAAACGAGGCGCGCGAAGTGAGGAAGATCACGAGCGCATCGTCCGTCTTCGGCCGGTTACAATAAGTCACGAGATTGAGTAAGGTAGGTTCGCTCAGCCACGTGGTCAGGTTTCGTCGATAGATGACCAGGCGTTGTCTAAACCACGCCCATATAACAACAGGAAATATCCTTGAATTTGACTGTCTTTCGAGCGAGTGAGTAAGAAAGTGAGAGAGTTTGGTCAGCGCCCAACATCGATTTCTTCAGCGCTGGTGAGAGGGAACATGAGGTGTGTATGGAGCAGCGCCGGAATGAAAGAGTGGGGGAAACCCGCCGACCATCGTGAAAATCCGGGGACCGATTCCGCTAGGAATCGAACCCGAATCGCCTTGGTGAGGGGCCAATGATCTGACCATTCGGCCGCAGCGGCCCCCCGGACTGTCTTTCAAGAGCGACAGAAATTAAATTTAAAAAAATTACTTTCTTCCTTAAAAAAAAATAATGTTGATAATCTATTTCCTTTATGGAAATTCCTAAAAAAATGACTTCGTTGTGTGTGTGTTTTTTTTTTTTTTTTTTTTTTTTTTTTTTAATATTCGATCATATTGGCCATAATATCTAATTTCTGTGTACATTATTTCATTCGAATAAGTCACTTAACGGCGCCGCCTACTCGCGTGTGAGAGGCTCAAAAGCGACGGAGCAGTAAGGTCGACCTTGAAGCGTGCATCAAATGCCGCATCGCCTCAACGAGCCAAGCGCTGAACTAGCGTGCAAGCTTCCCGCCGAACGGTTTTTACTATGGAACACTAAGCGGTGACCATATAATTTTATTGGTGGAAAGTCTGCAACTAAGTTCAGTGCTGGTCGCAGTCTGAGTTTCACGTACATCCGGTTAGTACATTTTGAAGTATAGAAGTTTGAAAATGCCGTTTTTAGCCATGTTGGAGGGCTTAGAAATAGTGTTTTTAATAACAGTGAAGTTCCGACCTTCTCTGAAGTTTGTTTCCTTTTCGTACGTTGGCACAATGGGCACACGTGGAATATTTTCGTAGAAAAAACCTGTTTACGAACACACTGCAACGCATTTGAAGCGTGTGGTAGGCGGCCGCCTTAAGTCACTTGGCTTTTATTATTCATATGTCCCCGCAGTCACAAGTAACGTCTATAAAACGAACATTATGTCGTGCAAATATAAAATTATGAATTTTTTGCCACGTGGACACCCTTAAGATAATTTACTCGTGACTGACTTTATATCGTATTATCTAACACCTGTCTTTACAAGAATCTCGGTATGCTTGGCAACACTGTAGACTGTTAACTGAAATTTTTCAGACACCTTATTAAATTATTTTTCTCAGTTTTGATTGTGTGTTTTGGCTAACTAATTACTTAAAGTTAATATAAAGATAGTGTGCTGCTCGTACAAGAGATTGCAGCACTGGTACTATGTTAGTATCTACGTCCAAGTGCTGTATTGAATTCGTCGTTTGCGTCGGATTGAATAATTAATTTACACAGAGCTATAATTTACGGAACGTATTACGTATTTAAAGTAAAATAAAATAAAATACATTTCAGTAGGGTTTGTTTTGCAACGAGGACGCTTATAGAACGCTGCTTAAAAATGTCGGCTATTTTCAAGAACGTTCTCTGGTAAAAACACCCTAGAGCCAGTTTTTTTTTAATTTAAAGAGACACGAAGTGTAGTCACAGTACTATTTTCACGTATAGAACACGAATACTCGTCATAACGATACTTACCCAGTAACTGTGTTTCGTATAAAGATCGTGTAAGCGAGTGAAAAAGTTACAGAATATTCCCCCAGGTTTGGACACTATGGCGTTGAAAAGTGACCCTCGTATTATTGATTGGTGACACTGGTATAGTGGTTGTGTTTAAAATAGTGCTAATTGGATCTAAGAATTAGTGTCGAAGCTGGTACGGGCGATAACAGTACGACGATATATTGTAATGTTAAAACAACGCCACTGTACTACTGGCGCTGCCAGGCATAAATAGGTCAAATCAATAGCGTTGGTAAATAGACTGGTATTCAAATATGTTTTTCTAAGAACGAGTTTGCAAGCAGCTCAGGGTTTTAAGATCGCAGGGACGGACATAAAAACCGACATATTTGATGTGTTTGTTGAATGATTTAATAAATTCGAAAACCGCAGTATATGTTTCACACGTTATATTATTTAGTATTTTGTCCGATGGTTTGACTCAGTTGTTGGTTAGCGCTCCTGTACGGTGGGTCTAGGGTCCCGGGTTTGATTCCTGGCCGAGGAGGAAACTTTGCAGTTACCTCCCCGAGTTCAAAACTGGATGGTATCGGCTTTCTAAAAGGGTAAACGTAGTTGATCGAGATGAAAACGCTTGAAAACTTTACCCGGGTTATTGATTTAACACCTCAAGCTGACATTTTCCATACGCACCCTGCTCTCGTGATGTCCGTATTTTGACGGACTCCAAGACGGTGAAGGTAAAGACCATGCAAATAGTGAAAACCAATTGACGTACTCGAATGAAACTATTCACTGTGAAATTACGTTTACTGGGCTACGTAAGCTAACATTCATAAACCTACAACGTAATATTTTGAATCTTTAATAAAAAAAAATCGCAAAAGAACAGAGAAATAATACTCATTCAGTAATGTTAAAAAAAAAAGTTGTTCACTGTGAGTTTTCCCAATATTAGTTTACGTAGCTCATGTCGTGTTGTTTGGCTGTGAATTTAAGTAAGTCAGCAGGTTTTCACTATTTGCGTGGCAGCATAACATTCGAATTTATACTTTGACGCACGTTATGAGAAAAAACTATGCAAGCTAAAATTGTTTCGTAAAAGGGAACTGTACTCACAAGTATCGTCTCCAAGACTATAATACTATTTCGTAAAAAATGTACAGTTTTGTTATTGAAAGCACTTGAACGGCCTTAAAGAAGAGCTACAGTTTGGCATGTCTGCGGAGTGGCGCACAACACAAGACGAAATCTTCTTAACGTCTCCCACGCGACTTCTCAGCGGAGGGAACCAATAAGCGCGCCAATCCCCTGCCTTGCCCCTCCCACAAATTACTTCAAACCCTAGATGGCGCGGAGTCGACAGCCGCCCTATGCGTCCCAGGGGGACATGAAAGAGGTTTGCGCGGGGAAGGAGGAAAATGATTAAAATACCTGCTCGAAACGCTAACCTGGTATAGGCTGTTCATTATAAACTCAGCACTCAGCAGAACTTGTAATTAATTAAAATTATGCTTTATTGGGCCAATACACGTTAACTTTTGTGACTGTTGAATTGTTTACATTGGTTTTTAGTTACATGGAATTTTTCATATTAAAAATATTAAAGATGGCTGCAGAACGGCTGAAAGAAAACTTAAGCAGTGTTCACTTTATCCCGAACGGCCTATAGCGACGGTACGCGCTATTCGCGTCTAGTGACGCGGTAATTAAGACTTAGTGGTAACTTTTTTTTTTTACGTTCGAGGCACGGAAACGGGGAAGGCGATAAGTCGAATATAACACATCCGTCAAACAAAATCATCGCCTCTAGGCGCGAAGTACTAAACTAATGTGCAGTGTTCTCGTGGAACGCGTTTTTCAGTGGGACTTCAAGAGATCACCCTGTTATTTTATTTGTGGAAAGTATGAGGTGAAGTCCAATGCAGGTTTCTTTGATTTAGTTTAATAATTACGGTTGATATTTTCTCAGCTACAGCAACGTGAAAAAGACAATTTCAACACTTTTGAAGAGCTTGGGAATCGTGTTTTTAATAAGCGGACGGCATTATTTAAATCGTAGGGACACGTGTTTTAGACATCTCTGTCTCTTGCGGCAGGTTCTGCCCTCCTGTACCTGATCCCTAAGGCTTAACAGGAGACAACTTACAGATCGTGTGAAGTGTGTCTTATTTTCGTAGATTAACACGTTAGAATCAGTAGTAATGGTTACACAAGAAACGATACTTTCCGTAACACGCTATATCACGTCACACGCGCCAGGTTCACTTACTCTCAAAACTACGGCGCGAAAGTCTTCGTCTTGGGCGACGTCGTGGGCAGGTGGGTTGCAGGGCTTAGCGTCTCGTCGATAGGCGAGGTCGTTAGAGACGCAACCCGCTTCTCAGAGGACGACGACAAAGGAGGGAAACCGCCCACGGTATACAGGATGTTGCGGAACTGCATGTCGATATTTTGTGGTAACAATACTCGCATATTGAGGATCAAAAATACTTATTTGGACATAGAGTGACCATTTGGACACCTTGGACCTCACCGTTAGCATGATGCAGGAGACTGTCGATGAGTATGTTCGGCTATCGGCCATCCGGGCGAGCTGATGACTGCTGAACGACTTGAAGAAGACAGGCCACGATTATCTCGATACAGTGCGTTATATTGCTGTACTTTATTGTGGAGATTTTTTGCAACTCTGCAACACTCCATCACAATAGAATACGTCCACAAAAACTGTTCAGTTTATAAACAGACTGTAAAAAATTGGTTTCATGACTCGTGAAGTCTGTATTAGAGGATTTTACGTTGTTCACTCCTGGGATGAAATGTTACTTAAATAGTTCAGGTAACGAGCGTTATTAATACTCCAAGTGAGTTTTATCGTTCTTATAAGGTCAAAACTTAAAAGTTCTGTGAAAAAATACATACTACGAAAATACCAATCCCTAATTTACTGCTCCGCTCATAAAGGTCACAGTCTTATAATTACAAGTAGCCTATCCGCCAATCCCATTTATGGCTGAAAGCACCGCTAGCATAGTGGTGTTATAACGCTACAATATAGAATTATACTGATAGTACTCCTAGCGGCTTCGACATGAACTAGCTACTCCAGCGCGTAAGTTAGTATCTCGCAAGGATTTTTCTCTAGGCTTGCCAATGTGTTTCTTACCACAATATATCTGGATAACGTAAAAAAAAAAAAAACTAGAGTTACGGTTTTTAGTTTGAGTTGTTGGTACCTGAGAATACGCGGTTAACAAGGCCGACTCTTGCGAGGCTGCATTTCAGTTAATATACAATATTTGTGAAGAATTAAGAATTTTATTATAAATTTGGTAAAGCTTTCTGTGACCATTAAAGCTGTACATTAATGAAAACTCATTAAATCAAGTTTCAACTACCTGATTTTTATCTTACCTACTTATAACAACCATACAGAAAGGTTTACTTACTGTCTCTTGCTAATTAAATTCGGTTACGAAATTTTAATTAGAAAATAAGTATTCATGGAACTGCTATTAAAATCAACAAATTTAAAAATAATTGTCAAAAGTTTTACTTTAAATTTATATACTTCTTCCTTAGTACGCATTTTTAAGGTGTAATGTTAGGGTTCCATCTTTCATTTAAAACTTGAATTATTAAAATCGGACCATTATTTCTCACGACATAAATTTAGGAACCTGACGTTGTGTTTTCGTGTACTGCTGATTCCGGACTATCCGGGATTCCAGCTAGGATCTCAAAGTAAAGAGCCCTACACTGCAGGCGCTAGATACCAAGTACTATTCAATCAAGAGGCATCACCTTTGGTGACTATACCATTAGGTCTATATACAATAATATTTACTGCCCATTTTTTGTATAATATGTCACAATCATGACTTCCGTCAAATAAAATAATAATTCAACGACAGCCGGAAAATAATGTCACTGCAACTTTATCAAAACTGTAATAAAAAGCGTGAAAATTATACTGGTTTTAAAAAGGTTTAAAAATCAGGGAAATTGTTAATAGTTTCTATATTTTTCACATTTTAGAGTTTCAGTTATCAAAGCGCCTATTGAAACCTTCCGGTGTAGATTTTCCTATTTGTGTGTGTTAATTTTTATTTCAGGTGATTTCAGAATGAAGAAAAATCTGGAATTTGAAATGCCATTATTAAAAGACAATATGAGTTACAAAATGAAGGTACGTCTGAAATAAGTGTTCCGTTAGTAATACAGGAACATTAGGTCTAAGTGGTGATTGTGGGGGAGGGGCTGGGAACGGAGCGAATCCGGTATTGTTTACTGGAACGTTATAGCTGGATAAGGTTATTACAATGACGTATTGTGCGCACTGGTACTCTGGGAAACACTGGAATATACATCTGCAGTAACACGTAATGCAGGACCCCGCCTAGTTCGAACAAAGTAGGTAATCTTGTTTGCGCGAGAAGAAGTGATCATGTTCATTCTTCGCGTGCATGCAATCTTTACCCAACAATGTCTCTTCTTTTTTTCTCTCATTTTTCTCCTTTTCATTTTTACTAGCTGGCATATTCGCGCCTTCACTCGCGGTGTTTTCAGTTCAGTTCTATGATATTTCTTTTAAAAAATAATAAAGTTTCGAAACTGTGCAAAATGATGCTAAGAGTAATTAATAACCGTTTTAGAAACATTTTGAAAACGAAAATAGTTTCACCAATTTTTGGGTACCCTTTCTGCTCCTTTACTTCGTTTCCCCATTTTTGTCCTTTTTCTCCCTAAGTGTGTGTGTGCGTATTATGTGTGTATGTATGTGTATATATATATATATATATATATATATATATATATATATATATATATATATATATATATATATATACACACACGCACACACATTTTTTTGCTGAAACCTTCCGCGGGCGGACGGACAAAAACGCAGCAAAATTATTTTACAATACTTTTTAGATTTCTCTCGTTCTGCCCTTCAACCCCAATTTGCAGCTGTCCCCCCTCCCCCCGCAACCATTTTTTTTTCCCAAAAGCCTCTGTGACCCTGTTGTTATAGCACTGCAATTAATCCTTTGGAAATTGCCACAAAATAATGCGATACAGGCCCTACCTAAAAAACACACTCTATTATAGTCAAAGGCTTATTTCCACGCTTCTAACTTTCGTACTTCTTATACAGATTTGCGTCCCTTATTTTACTCCCTTATAGGATGAATTTCTAAAAACGCTGATGTATTTGACTTTTATTTCTGAACGGAAGCCTAAATATCAATTTCCACACTCCTAACTGAAAAAATGACCAACTTGCGTACAATTTTTGTCCCCTACCTAGACTTTTTAACCCGATTAGGAAATGAATTTTCAAAATCCTTTCTGTGTTATGTAAGGAAGTTCTGTGCAAAATGTTATGCTTCTAGATGCACCGGTTTCAATTGTGTGTTGTCCGTCAATCAGTCTGCGTTTAGAATTTGATTAAGATTTGTTGAAATTCCTCTTGAAAAAAATAAAACATGATTTTTAGAACTCTACGTCGAATAGTTCAGTTTTGTCTTACGTACATCGCGAACGTTTGAATGAATATACAGAGAAAATAAATTATTATAACGATAAATAACACATACGCCATGAAATATGAAGCTAATTTAAAAATCTTAGATACAAGAGTACAACTTCAGTTCACCCAGAAAATAATGCTCACATATTGATGCACCTGCGGATGTCATAGCTGTCAACAAGCATTCGATGACTTAAGGGCGCCGCCTACCCGCGCGTCAGAGGCTCAAAAGCGACGGAGCAGTAAGGTCGACCTTGCAGCGCGCATCAAATGCCGCGTCGCCTCAACGAGCCAAGCGCTGAATTAGCGTGCAAGCTTCCCACCGAACGGTTTTTACTATGGGACACTAAGCGGTGACCATATAATTTTATTGGTGGAAAGTCTGCAACTAAGGTCAGTGCAGGTCGCAATCTGAGTTTCACATACACACGGTTAGTATATTTTGAAGTATGGCAGTCTGAAAAGGAACAAAATAGCTTACAAATGCGAAGCATTTATAAACAAATAGTGTCTTAGCTGAACAAAATATGCTATTAAAGGAATATTTGTTGATCGTGCGTCTTGTCACTTTACATCTGAATATAATTAACTAGAGACAATAATTCCATTTTTACATTTTAAAGCTTACTTTTGGTGCAGGTATAATAAGTATTGCACTTATTACCTCTACTACTCGAAATGCACCATTAAAAATGTATCCAAAATTTTATTGGTGTACAACTGATTGTACAAGAAAGTTGGCCGTGTGAATTAAACAATCAATTTGGTAGGATACTAGCTAGAACACTAGCTAGTGTTTTCTCTCTTGTACACATTTGATGCTCACTTTCATGTACAAGAAAGATGCTCGTGTGTAGGCTTACTGGGCTTTAGAGGTTATTGAAAGCATGACTCAGCAGGATTGTCGTTCATTTGACAGTGCGAGTGAAAACAAGGTTACTGAGGCACCACACGTGTGTAATTTACAGGTAGAACTTCAAGACGCTGAGAATTAAAAAAACATACACCCTTTGACTACGAAGCAAAGCTGCAGATGTGCGCCTAAGGTACTGAAGCAAGTTGGTGCGAAATATTCTCACAAGAAAAAATAACGGGCCAAAATATTCCTTTCTGGAACGGAATGTAAATGTTAGTTTGACAACACCTAGTACTGGCATTCCTCTTCTATTCTTGTTGTTTGTTTAATTGAGGAGATTTTCTGCAACTCTGCAATATTCGCTCGCATTGTCCACAAAAAACGGTTCAGTTTAGAAACAAACTGCATGTAACAGCGTGTTCGGAGTTGACGTTATTTTCTCAAATACCAGTAAACATGCGTCAACAATGTTAATCTACGAAAAGAGAACAAACTTCAAACTACTTGCACATTTGACTTTTAAGACACTACGCACATTGAAAGAATTATTTTAGAGTCCTCAGATTTGGCAAACATCGGCTTTTTAAAGATCCGTTCGAAATTGAAGTCTACAATTACGTCAGACTTTGCTACAGTGACATGTTCAATAAAACGTTAGGGGCCCTGCAGGAAAAACGTTACGGCAGGAACACTGCGCGCGCATTTACGAGTTAATACGTAGCTTTGCTGCAGCTGTGCACATAAGTCACTGGAACAGAGTGTTGCAAAATTCTTTTCGGGATCGTCAGTGTTACTTAACAGTTATTGCTCATTGTACGTAATATGTGTCACAGTACGAGACAATATTTACAGTGCTTATGACGGGCTGATATTCATAATGGTGTAATTCACAATTATTTAGTAGTGTCGTGTATATTCATATTATTCACATTTTCCAAAATAATTCTGTAACAAATTTTTCATTTTTAACTTCATTACTGAATTCCATTGCGTGTTGCAAGAATGTACTGAATTTTGTATGTGATTACATAGTTTAAGAGGAAACTATCTTAAATGACTTACGCCACTATAACTCTAAGCCTCTTATGGTGGAATGATGTTTCTGGTCCATTTTAGAACTAAAAATTTCAACTGATATAGCATGAAACATCTACTAACCTTAAAAAATAGTGCCCTTAGAGCTGTCAAATTTTACTGAAGTTATGCGGAACAGACTATCTTCTGCGTTTGGTGTACTGACACACGTGTGCGCTAAGGACCACACTGGCACGCTCGACGAGTACCACACGTCCTCTACTCGCGGTGCAATAAACTGGATACTGTGTTTTAGTTTAAGGCCATGTTCTCCGTTCCTTTAAGGAGTCGTCCTAAAATTGTACTTGCTGGTAGAATGTAGTGAAAGGATGAGTTTCTATGCTTCTGTCGTTGTGGCTTACAAACCCTAGTGGTATTTTTGGCTTTACAGAAGTCTGAAAAACAGGTTTGATATGATAGGCGTGTTGCACTCCCTAAATTATAGGAATCTTCGTTTGAAGTTCGTGATCTTATCTTAAACAAAACTTATCGCGACACGTGAAGAGGGTTCGTTAAAAAAAAAAAAAATGTCACACGTTACAACACGGTTTGTACACTTGGTATATATACTCACCTTAAAACGCAAACCAACTAGAACTGTTTTACGAAATTTCTACTACATATTTTACCAAATGTCTGCACGTGAATAAGTATTTCAAGCTGTAACAAAAAAAAAAAAAAACGCAGAAGAAATAATTTTGTTTCTGTAATTATCAATTTGTCTCACACCGATAGCATAGATTAAATCGTATAGAATATATATATATATATATATATATATATATATATATATATA